>JBCEWB010201958.1:28195-43850 GCA_039654565.1 Peronia peronii
TTAAGTGTATATATATGTAAACTGCCAATTGCTATCAATGCAGAGCTACAATTCCCCCCATACTTGCTGGTTTTTTTTGTTTGCTATTTGCACACAGCCACCACTTTTCAACTTCCTGTTCATTTCTGGTGGTTAAAAAAGTTAAAAACTAACCGAGGACAAAGAGAAGGGGCTTTATTACATAACCCGTGATAAAACAGGTTTGCTTAATTTTGGTCCATACATGGACAGCAAACAGCAGCAACGATAAGTGAACTTCAAGGTAAGTCATATGCTGGCTCATCTGATTTAAGAACGATCTTAATCCATGTGATCCGCGGACTGATATCTTATAGTGTACACTAAGATTCTATAACATAAACATACATACTCTTTGAAGAAATAGTTTAGTCCAGAAGTGAATATTAGTCGAGCCATGGTAGGCTTCTGTTTTGGTTCGGGATACCCTTTAACTTCTGGCCTGCCAGTATCGAATGCAAATATTTTTACGTTTTCTTTCCCACCCATCATTCACTGAACTGTATCTATTTCAGCTAAAATGGACAAGGAACATTGACCAAAAGATAAAAACAAGTGAATTTTTTCACACATTACAGTTTTTATACATTCCAGATCCCTAGATCTAATAGATAATTGAGATAATCCCCCCACGAATGGCAAGTCTAAATCTAGATCTGGATTTAGATCCAGATCTATGTCGCGATCGAGTCAAACTGGTCATTGTTACCAAAAATTCAAAGTGGTTTGTGCCACTTCTATAAAAGAACTATTCTTGTCTGGATCAGATCTAGATTTAATCCAGACTTAAATACAAGTCTACAACAGGGAAGAGATTCCTTTTTGTGCGTCATTTCTTCTTTGCTTTCAGATTTCTATGAGCAAATGTGTCATCTCGTTATAATGTGATGCTTACTACAAAATCTGACAGACACTGAATTTTATTTGTGAACATGATTAAAGCCATCCAAATTTTCCTGTTTCATTGAAAAAAGCAAACAAAAAAACTCCTTATCATTGTCATTCATAAATTAAATGATGCCAAGCAAAAAACTGCCCTCAGTGTAATAACTGGTTCTCTTTGGTAAAGTCAGTTTTTTTTCAAAATAAGCTAAGTCCGGGGACTATGAGCTTTTTACAAACTCATACACTTCATCATCCCTACCACCATTTTTTTAAATTGCCGAGGATTTCATTTAATATGTGTACAAAATTACACTGCCAATGCTCTAACTTTCTTCAGAAAGAAACTTAAGTATTCCATCTTGTCTGGTCATAGTTAAAAAACTAGGCCTAGTGGCAAAAAATGTAAAATGGACTTGGCCCCTCTTCGAAAAACGCTCTTCAATTATGAAGCACCAGTGGAGGCCTTGCGCCTTCAAGCTCATTCGAGAGCTCTAAAATTAATTGTGAAGACCGGATATTTTGTGACACAATGCAAGTTCAGCTAACACATGGTCAATCTCTCATTACATGAAGACTCAGAATGAACCCACCGAATCTACCCACCTTGATCTGTGTGTGTGAGTGGCAGTGATGAAGAAGATTACTGGATGGTCCAGCTATGGCAGTCACTAGCTTGACTAGACGGCCTGGATACATTGGCTTGGTCACCTGGAAATCAAATCTAGGGGTGGACAGGACAACTGCAGGGACGGGTGGAGGTTGATGGGAATCTTCAGCCGCCTTGCCATCCTGTAGATTATAGTGAAAAGAAACATACCTCTAGGTGCTATGATAAAACAAAAGCAAGTGGGACTACTGTGAAATACATTTGCACAATTAATGGTAGGTTGATAAAACAGATAAAAAGTGAATATACAAATATACTATTTGAGTGCTGTCTACATTCCAGGTTTTCTTGATGAACATTATTATTTCCCTTTTACTTTAAGTGCCTCTACAAATGATCTATAGATGTTGCAATCAGTTTCTAGATGTTTCCCAGTGTCTTGGAAATGGACATTTTAAACTCACCCTCTTCTTTAGTCGACTCTTGTAGTTCTTCTTGGCTATATTGCAATAGGGATGCTCTGCACTTAGAATGGTCACCGTTGGGTTGATCAACATCAAGTGCAGTAAGTGTGTGGGGATAAACTCTTCCAATGACTGTATCTGCTCCTCTGTAGGGATGGGTCGCTCTTCACTGCCCGTGGTAGTCCCAGCTTTGGATGGGAAAAATATGTGTTATTAGAACAAAACTTTAGAACACAAAGAAGATAAAAAATGAAACAACAGGTAAATAGACTTAACTGTAGTAAGGACAATCATCATGGATGAGTCTCAACCAGAGACAAAATTATTTTCCAAAGTAAACCACTTAAGAAGATCAAAAATGCACATAAAATGAGAAAACAAAAGAGAATGACTTGTGAGGGCAAAGACTAGTAAAAGAAAAAGATGACAGGAAAGAAACTTTTCTAAGCAGCACAAAGTTTTGTAACAAACTCATTTCAGTAGGACAAAAATATGGGTAGCAAATGTCACAAATGATGTGACAAAACGAACAAAAAATTGTCCTGGTAAGAACATAGTTCAGGCACTGAAAGTCGTTCATAGAATGGCATGGGACAACAAAATCACTTATCAACAAAAAAATATTCACAGATAAAGTGACAATGATATTAAAAATACTTACAGGGCTTGGAGCTGCCATAAGGTTGGTACTGATGGTTTTTGGCACAGTCTATAAATTTGGAAACTCGGTGATACAGAGTGGAAGAGAAGTACAGATGTGTGTTGCCAAATACAAATCTCAGGGTAGAAAACTCTTTCTGGAAGAGAGGCTCTGTCTGATCTGTCTCTGAAGAGTTACTACCAACTGCATTTGAGGAGAAATCAAACAGCTAAAAATAACTGACCAAATGATAACAATTTATTTCAAAGAGTGGGTTAAAAAAACAAAATAGAAAAAAAAAATGTACAATTGGGACACAAAATATGTCAAGTTCTCAAAACGAAATATTGTTTATTAGACAGCAAATAAAATATCTCGAGTTGAATAATACTACTGTAGTTTATCATGAAGAACATGAGAAAAATTAAATACAAGACAGCCTAGATGATGACTAAAATTGGTCAATATTTTTCTGCAACTGTTTGGCAGAATGAAAACTATGAACAAAATTGGGTGTGCATTTATGCTCTTGCACATGTAGCATCCTCACCTCCATGTTTTTCTGTTTTCTCATAGGTGTAGAGACTATCAATCCAGAACGCCCCATATCTCTGTAAAGCATTCTGCTCTGTGAACACCTGCCTGTGCTCCTCCCCATCCACAATGTGCTGGGACCTTTGACCCCGGTTCTCCCAGGAGATGTCATCAAACAAAGAGTTGGAGATGTAGGTCAGGCCAATTTTGTCATCCAGGTTGTCACCGCCACTCAACAGTGTATGGCACTGGGAGATGAGAATACATTTATGAATGAATTATTATTCTCTGCTCATAAATGTCCTACTAACCCCTCGATACGGGAGTAGCTTGTAAAAATAAAATAATGGTACTGTTAAGACAGTTGAATGTCCACAACTTTACTATGAGATTCTCTGTGCTGACCAGACATTGATCTGTATCAGAAGTCTATGCCCTGAAAGTTTTTTGTTATGCAGGACAACAGACAAGCTCTTGGCTCTCACTTTTTCTAAACCATTCCCAACAGTGAATCTTCCGAGGATTCAATAATTTGTTACAGACAAAATGATATTCACAGGTACTGGAAGACATCAGTGAAAACAGCAGTCATTAGCATGATCATGTAATACTCCACATCCAATGTCCAAACAAAACAAAAAAAAATAGAAAGAGATTTTTCAACATTTTGCAATACAAAAGATTTTTTTATCTCTTTCATTATATATCATGCACTGGGTAGAATAAGTTACAAGTCAAGGGAACACTGTTGAGACAATCAGATTTTGTTGACCATGGAGTCACAAAAGTTAACTCCAAATATGAATATCTGGAGCAAAAGAAACATAATTAAGTAATTCTTTATCCAAATTGAAACACATACTGTTCCCTTTCCAGAGACACAAATAATTCCATATATGACAGTTTTGACATCAGACTCACATGACATGATCATGTGGCATTTACTAAAAGACATAAAATATGGCGGACAAATACATAAATATATTAAGGATCCATAGGTAAATTATTTTATTGTGGCCCAATTTCAGAGTTAGCAAAACATGGATGCAACTGTACTCACTCTAGCTACTTTCTCATCAGCCACACCACAAATGCAGTTGCCACATGTGGTGACCTGAAAGCAGGTGAAGCCACACTGGATGTTGAAGAAGGAGAGGCCTTGGATGAGCAGCTCAATGCCCAGTCCTTCCGTGCTCAGCTTCAGAAAAGGATGAAAGTGCATCTTCTTGTGGGGCAACTCTGTGCTTTCTTTGGACTTTTCTGTCAACTGTGGATCATGCCATAAGATTGAGTAAATGTAAGAATGATCTTAAAATCTAACAGATGGTATGTGAACTGGGGTGACTAAGCTCAATGGAAGCAGACTGCTGCCTAGCTGAGAAAAGCATCATGAGGTTAATATTTAAATTTCAGACAAATTTCTTTTGTTTAGTTCTAATTTGGTCAAGACTTGAAACTTATCTGTTGAAACATTCAGGCCAAATCTTTCTCTTTTTATGACCTTTATATTATTATTGAGAACTATTTGGGGAACATGGTAACAGCTCTAAAGGAAAATTTCTCATGTTATTTCATTTTTGACCTAGGGTTAGGCATTCTCACAAACTCATAACTTTTTGATGAGATAAGTATTACCTCAACTGAAAATGAAAGCTTGTACTATATGGAGATAATGATAAATTAAAACTATAAAGAAGTGCTTCCTTACTAGTTAGTGGGATAGGGCATTGCACTGGCAACTTCTCACAACTGAATTAATATTCTCCTCTGGTAAAACCTTGAAGTTTTCTGAACATTAAAATCATCTCAATGTACAATTTGCATATCCTGACATTGCTAGTCAGAAATAGTTTATCTACGAGCTTCAAAGCTTACTCCACAACAGAGCCAACTTTACCAATCAGACTAGCTATCAGGCTATTTAGAGCTGTTTTTTCAAAGAATACTCAACACTGGATATAATATGATATTTCATTCATTCCTTATATTCTTTCACATGCCTTTCAAATCTTTGTCATGAAATTATTGCAACACAACTTTGCATGACAAAATACCATAACAAATTCAGTCAGAAAACTACTTTTAACTGCAGAAACTCAATGAGATGAAAGAACAAAGTGTTACTCAAATACCTTGAAGAGGATGGTGCCTCGATGGATGTAGAAGCCCAAGGATAGGATGTGTGCAGGCGGCTTGCCTCGTTTCCCTTGTTCTGCCATCTGTTGCTCCATTTGGGCTTCTTCCTCCTCTGGAGTCACCAGCTGTGGTACATAGGACCAGGCCCAGGACATCCAGCCCTGATCACCACGCTGGTCAGATTCCACACCTGAATCTGGACAGATGATAGTAGTGATGATGATAGTTATGCACCTTTCCTTTATTGGCTTTCCTGAGCCGGATATATTTTAAAGTTAGTTTACCAGAGTTTAGGTCCAGTTTATCAAAATGACTCAACCAACTTCAAAGTCTGGCACATCATCCAACTTTACCAGTCATTGTTTCTTGACTCCTTAGATACTTACAAAAGAATACAAAGATAAACCATGACATTTTTCCGCATTAATGGGGCAGGCTATAATGTCTTTATTGCCCTGATGATGAGTCAAGCCAGCTTGGAATTTTGCGCTCAGTCCATTTTATCACTTTCCATCATATATAATAATTCCTCACATTTGCTGTCTGCTTACTTTTGTGTAGTGAATTTGTCAATGGATGATGATCTATGTCTAGCATTTCAAAATGATGATGATGATGAAGATTCACCTGTACTCTTTGCTTCAGCGCCTTCAATGCTGTGTTTGGACTGGCTAGTGTCCAGTGTCTCACTGCCAGAGACAGAGGACGGTATGTCCAAGGTGCCGTAGTACATGGCAATGCACAGCTCTATCAGGCGCACTAACATGGGCAGTTGTGTATCTGTCAGCGACAGATTTAAGGTCTCACAATACAGGTTAAATCTGGTCACCTGGAGTGAACAAGAAGTCAATTCAACAAACCCATCAAAAAAATGTGAGAGAGGACAGGTGATCTGGCAAATAAAATTTCTAAAAAATTTTAAAAAGCTGTCCATAGGAAAAAGATGATGAAAAAAAAAATGTACCCACAGGATGAAAGTGATTTAGATATATACACATGGGATGAAAAAGTCTCTTTTTTCAAATTCAGCTGTTCAAATCAGGATAAAAGGTCAATGAACAGATTTTTTCTTTCACTTCAAAAGACTTCAAAAGTCTATATTAATTGACCATTGTTCAATCCTGAAAGATTGTAATTGATAATTAAATACTATCCCAAATAACAATTTACTTACATGTGGCTGATGTTTCATTATTTTTTACTATTATCTAATGCACTGAAATGCTTATGATACAGGACTGGGGAGTGCAAATTTTCCTTCTTCACTCTGCTCCCCATCTCTTATCTTATGAGAGCTAATTGCTTCAGACACACCCTGGGGAACTTGGCAGTCACAGACTCATACTCCATGTGCAGACGACAGGTCACAGCACAGCGATAAGCCACTGGCTCCTGATAGCTCTCGATATGACCGCTAGCATTGGTCTTGTCCAGGCATACTGTGATGTCCGCAAAGTTCAGCATTTTACGCAATGCCAAGTCATCAGGAGTCAGTTCTACAAATGCTCGGTTCCATTCTTTATCTACACTAAAAAGACAAAACGATAAGTTTTATCAATCTTTCTTTTCCTTAACTTTGGAACAGCATTAGTCAAATCACTACTAATCTAGCTTTTCTTCAAAAACTGGGCTTTATTCCCAAGTGTAAAAACAGTGTGAGGTTTGCAGGATACAGTTCTCTTTCTAAGTTCTTGTCCTTCACTCCTTTGATAACAAACTGGTTGAGCGTTAGTGTTGTGTTTTTATTTCGTCTTAATATAAAAATAGTTTAACTTTCCACTCTCTCAAGAGTAACTAGTTCTGAAATCAATACTGCTTAAATTTTTTATTGTGATGACATATGGCATGGGCATTTGCAATTTTGGTTCAGTTTATATGTAACATCTATGTAGTTACATGAATGTTTTTGACTTTCAAAAGATTACGGAAGTTACTGACTTCAGTGCAAAGGAGGCAAGAGTGCAAACATATGAATACTATGGCAGTGAACATTTAAACCTTAATTCTGTTTGTTCCCCAGTATGGAGTACTTGCATTCTAGTGCTTAATTCAATACTCACCATATAATATTTCATAACTGTTACACTTCTGAACTCATTCTGCAGCTCTATGATGCTCAATTATTCCCTGTTATCTGATATAAAATGCTGAAGGATGGAACTTTTAAGTCACTGAGCAACATGCCTGATTTTGCTTCCAAAGCCTGAAGGACCACCAGTATTTCCCACTTTTTAAAGATTCATAAAACATGTAAATAAAAAGATGCTACTTTGATTTTTTTTTTGTACCATTTAATTGCATTTCAATAAAACAGGAAATATAAACTGGACTTGTGAGAAATAAATGACAACAAAATGTGAACAAAGAGAAAATGAGACAATTTGCATTCCCTCCCAAATTTTTTTCCTCAAAGAGGAAATAAGACAGCAAAGAGAAATGCATACAAAAATGCAAAGAAAGGATTTATTTGCTGTAGGAAGATGTGTGGGAGAAAGAAGATAATTTAGTGAATGGAAAATGACAAGAATTAATTTAAAAAATGATGATCTGGATCAAATACTTTTGACCAGATGTGGATGTTGATCTAGATCTAGATCTAGATCCACGATGGACAGATGGTTTGACCTCGATCTAGCCTCACTTTCTCCTTCATCTTCAGAGTTGCTAAAACCATTGCCATTCAGATAGTTGTTTATATTATTGTCTGATACTTCATTACCACTTGAAAATAGATTTTCATCACCCATTTACAGTTTCCAACTGCTCACAAATACCTCGGCGTGCCATGTTTTGAGCAGAACTTTGCTATTTTCACAGCTGATGGGCCAGTTCAACAATGAACACATTTGTTCACGCAAAAAGCTGTGTATACAGCTCATATACTAAGAGCTGCTGTGTGGATAAACTATTTCAACAATTACAGCTATTTTTACACACTAATAAACTGCTAGATCTATTCTATAATCAAAAAAAGGTGAACCCACAGGTCTTGTGGTGGCAGTCTTCAATGCGAATTCTGCCTTACTGCATAGGCTGTGGGCACAGTGGTCAGTGAGTTAACTTCATGCTTACCTGTAGCATTCCGCTGATTTAATATTAACTGATAGCACAATGTCATCTTCCACAAACTTGAGGATGAGGTTGTTGATGATGAAAGACACATTGTTGATGATACGGTTGACGATGCTCTGCAAGTATCCAGGAGGTAAATCTTCAGTGGGTTGTGCTCGCCGCTTAGCTCTACAGAGAAGCACAGCAAAAACACCACACAATTATTTGTATTCTCGAGCCTGCCATTGTCTTCCACAATTCATTAACATCTTATAATAAAAAACAACTCAGTATTCGTCTGCAAATGAGAAAACCAAGGACATCATGCTATCATTTAAATATCTAGAACTGCCACGAATATCATGCTATCATCTAAATATCTAGAACTGCCAAGAAAACTAAGAACATCATGCTATTATTTAAATATCTAGCACTGCCAAGAAAACCAAGGATATCATGCTATCATTAATATCTAGAACTGCCAAGAAAACTATGAACACCATGCTAATGCTGTCATTGAAGTATCTAGGGCTGTCAAGAAAACCAAGGACATCATGTTATTATTTAAATATCAACTGCCAAGAAAATCAAGGACATCGTGCTATTATTTAAATATCTAGAACTAATACCTATTTTTCTAAAAGAAAAAAAAAAGAGTTCTGTCAATGTCTATAAACTAACCACACAACTGCATTATTCACCATAATGATCCATCTATAAATATCATATATAAGACTGCATCTTTATCTGCAAGTGAGAACTGAAACTGTCAAGGGTGGAAATATTTATACTTGCATGGGATTGGAAATGCATCATATCTATTCAAAAAACTCTAAGAAAGGATCATGATAAGAATGCTTACCTCTGCTGAACTGTCCTGCTTGGGGTACTAGGTGATGGTGTACTTGTTGATGCTTCGTATGCTGTGTCCCTAACCTAAGAAAATGATGAGAAAAACCACATGACCAATGTCTCAAAATATGATTTCAACTGTTCTTAAAAATGAGTTGTATCCCTGGTAAAAATGAAACGAGAAAAACAAAAACTCAATGACGAAACAATGACAGCGTTGATTTTATGAACAAATATTCATCCACATTCTATAAATAACAAATTCTGCACTGACCTGCTACTGAAAAATGCATGATGATATCGGTTACTTATAATTCTGAATCCATCTTTTTTCTTTACTTTTCCAAGTAAAACACTAATTCTATAAAACTGTTCAGTCTATGAGCAATGCCTAGCCAGTACATTTAAATCAATAACACAGAACTGAATCCATTATGACTTAGAATATACAACTGAGATAGTCACTACCAATGAGGGAAGAAGTACCATAGTCAGGCAGTGGAAATCAAAACTTGAAATTCTTTTCTTTCAAGTTTGAAAATACCCTTTTGCTATATAGTATGGGAAGTCCACGCAATGTCTTGGAGCACAAATATAAGTCAGGTATTGTTTTCAACTCATGAAAGAATTCCCTGGCAGTTAATAAGATTTTACCTTCAAAATACATTCTACTGTATTGATAGTTATCACTACAGGTTCTGATCCCAGTTTAGTCCATGGTACATGAAGTCGCAGTTCATGAATGTGCCCACTCTGGAACATAACAGGGAGCTGTAGCACCTGGGGACCAGAGGGCAATGATGGGATTGAAATTGATTTTTGTTACCAGTGAGGAAGCCAATTATCAATTTAAGAGTATCAATATTCACAAAATTTTCATAAAATGAACAAAGTAATTAGATAATAAATAACATGTTCTCATTTTCTTTGAGCACACAGAAATCTCACTACCTGTAAAGCCATTATTATGGACAGATTTAGCATGAGATTTCATAATTTATTTAGCCAACTCCAGGACATCTATGTTGATCTCAACACTAGTTTTATAGAAAATAAGATATTTATGGATGATGTGCCCTTGTGAGCAAAAACAAATATTTCAAATAAAAATTTCAGACCATGCATTCACATGGTGCAAACTTTCTAGAATTATTGATAAGCCTGGGAGTTATTCAAAACATTTTTCTCTCATGACATTTTATTTGACCTTCACCCACTCTGAGTTTGTTCACAGCCTTAGGTTTCTCATTACTTTTCATGAAATGCCAATATTCCCAATAAATTTAAAAACACCTGAGGATTCTGACATGGAAAACATGCAATCCTATGACAATCACCTTTTCTAGTTCGTCCAATCGCAGGTCCAGATTATTTAGAACTGCATCCCCTCCCCACAAACTCAGCTGAAAGTCCTCTTGTCTCAGTTTCACATACTTGTCCACATATCCCATCAACAGGGGGGTGATGTAGGATTCTAGCTTAAACATGCTTGCAAATCAGTGCTTTCTTATTACACCTGAGTATGAGAGATAGTAAAGGTTTATCAACCATTAAACAAAAGTATTCAAGAAAAAAGAAAGAAAGGAAAGAAAAACAACACAAAAAAAAAGAAAAAGAAACAAAACTTTTCAAAATCTAAAGTAATGCTGCTATAAATTCACTTTATATGTAAAATTCTTGCTCTTTGTGATTCTAAACATAGAAACTTTTTAAGGATGGTATAATACCTATATATGACACAAAAATGTTACTTTATAATCTGTGCCATAGAAAAGTGTTTAAAAACTGATATTCGCTTTATTGACAACCATATAATTCATAAGCCTGATGAGACTGAGACATAGAGATCTGCATCCACAAGGGAACTGTTAATATTTCTGCTGAGACAATATTACTGTGTTTAACAGACCAAGCCAGGGTTCCTCAATCCCCGATTTTACTGTCATTTGTTGTTTGCCAATATCATGCCGATGAGCAAAACAAAGGAACAAAATAAACTAAGGAAAGACAAATAACTGAGATGCGACACAATAAAATCAGGCTCTCGTCAAATTTTGAATATATTGGTATCACTGCAAAGATTATTCATTTCCCTTTCTGGGTGTTAAAAAAGTTTTGTTCTACCTTACTTAGACTTAGAAGTCAAGATATTGGCAATTAAAGATGATGGGGGTAACCGGTTGTTGCCACTGAATTTAGTGTGGAAATGGCTGATCACTTTTGATAATTTTTATTAATCCCTATATTAGGCCATGCAATCAAATTACAATTTTGGGCTTTTACTCAAATCTATTTCAGCAAATTTAACTCTGAAATGCATTTTTAGATTAGCATAGAAGGGTTCTGTGAATAAAAAAAAATGCATAATAACTAATTCACTATTGAAAAACGCATGATTTCTCGGGTCGCCTCAGTTTGATGGGCGCCTGATTTCATCGTGTCGTGTCTCAATTACTGTTAACTTATTTTAGGTCTAGCTCTATATCTCTGATGCTACAATACTCGTAATGGTATCAATCCAAATCTAGGTAAGCACAAATTTTATATCCATGCAATGGTGACAAAAAAATCTAATTTCTGTCACGTACAGAGTTCAGTAGATACAGTCTTTTTTAAAGACAAAACTGCCAAAGTTGTAATATGAAACTATGACTAGATTTAAATCTAGCTATGAATCTTCAACATTTCTCACAGGACTAGTGATTACATAATAATCACACATTTATCGTTGAGTCCATTTGGCAAGACAATAGACAGAACAATGTAAAAGAAAAAAGTCAAGATGATCAAGTTATGATCAAGAAGCAACTTGGGCACCTTTCAGTGTTCAGCATTTCATGCATAAATTTACAATAATTTGAGATTATTACAGCTATTGTGATGCTACTGGATTGAGGGGAAAAATTAAAAACAATACAGAACAGAAAAATGGCTCTGAACATTCTAGTTTTACGACTATACCAGATGATGAAAAAAGACCTAGATTTAGATGTAGATCTAGTAATCAGCACTGGCAAAAGAAAAACAAAACAAAACACGGGCAGACTGGGTACTTTCTAAACGAGTCTTGACATAATCAGCATAGATCTAATCTCTCCTAAATTTAAAATGAAAGTTCAATGTCACAGACAACTATGCTTTATGCTGTAAAATAAACTTCTCATAGCCAAAAACATGTTAGCAATGTTATTATTGAAAAAAAAATCACCGTTAATGTGTTTATTTTGCAAAATAAGACGACTTGCAGTTCTGTGTGTCTTTCGCCGGCTCCCTGCGCCATTAACGTCGATCTGCATAAGACGTCGTATTTTCCCTCATATCTTTGTACTATGAAGCTGTGCGACTCGCAAAACAAGGCGTCAAATCCAATGGCAACATTAGATGACTGACTAGTAAAGCGCTATCAATTTGAGCCTCAGGATGTCTATTTTGACTCCGTCTTGGCTTTGGAGTATACAATGCAGGCCCACATCAGACCATCTTACTGACCAATGTCTTCAATCCCTCCCCTAACTCCACCATTTCTTCACATATGATAATATTTGCAGTGAGCCAATGGTAGGAGAAGGGGTTGTACTCATGAACATGTCAATTTCATATTGGTGTCAATTTTATCACTCCTCGTCACACAGACTATTTCCATTACAAATATGCTCATAACCTAATATAACTGCTTGGACCAAACCATTCACATAGAGGTGTATTTACGTTTATGCCATAGAATCTTGGTGTAAAATGTAAGCTATCATCCTTCTAACCATGTGGACTTAGATCATTAGATCAGACCAACTGACATTGATGGGGCTCCAGTGATTACAAAGAAGTATAAGTGATCTAATGGTAGCATGAAGTAAGAGTACAAGAGAACTATGTGATATATAAACTAACAGATATTTAGCCCACTTTGACTTTCATCATAGCAATTATAGCTCACTTCTGCTCCAATAGCTTGGTCGCTGGTCAATGCCAAACTTGTTGAGTGGGTCAAGTGGTCAGAGGAGTTTGCATTTTATTCAATATGGTATTTAAACAAAGAGACTACATCTATTTGATACTCTTCTCAAGATCATTGTTTCTTGTGATTCTAGTTTCAGACCACCTGAGAGACCTGAGTGGACCATGTGGCCCTTGATTTCTGTTCTTCTCTTCTGTTCAAGAGGATTTCATCTTTGGGCATGGGATTTCTCACTGTTCTATTGGGCAAAGTTTCCTCTACCTTTTGAAGGAGTGTCTAATAACTGAGTTGTGCATACTTATTATGTGATAATTTGACCAAATTGGGGCCAATAAACCCCAAGTTTAAGTGACATGGTAAGAAATACCACAGCACAATGAGGGGCCCCTACAAACGCCCAACTATCCTGCACCTGACAGTTCACAATACACCATTGTTTACATACTGAATAGACCTACTGAAACGTCCCTAAGCATGCCCTTGGGAAAAAATGATGTCACCTCCGGTTTATGGTCAGGGAAAACAACGAGACAGCCAGAGCGGTCCTAAAGATCCTGTTTATTTAATTGTTAAAATCTCAAACTGAAGAAGCCATCAGCTTCGAATTCATATGTCAGTGGGTTTACAGTAACAGTGACATTTCATCTGAGGCAGAAACAAAAAGAAACTTGACACAACGAACTGATGTTGCATTACCACTATAAATCTATAACAGGATAAGAAATAAAACTGCTGCCTAAATCTGCATCCACCAGGAGGTTGAAAGACGCATATAGAACGTAACGTGTAAATCTAGACTAGTACACCCAATGTGACAAGCACAGGACAGAACCTATGCTGTACTTTAACCCAAGCTCTTTCATCAGACTGAATCTGGGTCTATATAGATTTAGACCTAGAACGAGATGTTTTTAGGTGTACCGTACAACATTTCTGTTTCTGGAAGCTCTTTATTATCCCCAGTTCAGACTGAGGTTGTAACCTGCAGGCATTCTAAAACACCAAATGTAATTCGTAGCTTTTTTGACCATTTAGAACAAAGGCAATCTATGTCACTGGTTCGGTCCAATCACTTCATGATCTAGTTTTATACCGTCTCATATAGCCAACAAGTGTCAGCAGACTCTCCTCTATCGCCATTGCTTGCCAACTCACTTCATGTTTACAAAATTATGTCCCTTTACAGGAAGTCGCCAACATGCAGGCGGTGAAAGATAAAAAAAATTATCCCAGTGCTAAGTGAAATCTCATCCAGTTTTATTTAAGCTCCACAGCGCCCATCATTTTTTTTACCCTCTTTTCATTCCTTTGTCAAGTCTCTACCATCCCTTTAACCCTATGCCTTCCTAACATTCTGGTGACAATTGACGTGTAACGTTTGCCGTTTTGACCGCAGATACATGACTATATTATAATTCTTCTATTCCTAATTATGCAAAAATAAATAAACAAACAAATAAATAAATAAATAAAATGAATATAACATAAACTGAAACAACTTTACAACGAAAAGACACAATTTTGCAGAAAAGCTGAAAATGCTCTGGACGATGAAATAGAGAGTTTGTGTGTGTGTGTGCGTGTTTTTGTTGTTGTTGTTATTGTTGTTGCTGTTGTTGTTGTTTCTCCTATACTTTTTGAAAAAACGTTTTTTTTTTAAATGTCCAGATTAATCAGAGTCTAGTAATTATATTTTATTGTAGTCTTACTGACATTCAGAGATAAGGGATGATTGAAGAAGTGTGTGAACCAGCGACAAGGAGGAGTGCGAGGAGAATAGGAACAAAACATAATCAAATTTTAACTTTTACATTTGGTTAAAAAGTGCATGTAATTTGTTCGACAGCAAGATGTCCCATCTTATTCCTCCATATTGATTCTTTGTAATCTAAATTCACACAGGTATACAGTGCTTACTATTCAGATAACAAATTTTTACCAAGAACTCAAGATACGAAGATCCATAAAGGATGCTACACATATATCTAACACAGGAACAATCAGACAAACAAACATATTCTGTGGGGAAAAAAATAAACAAAAACTACCACTTCCAAGTTGTTCCGATTCCAATTTGAAAAACGGACCTGAATGAACATTCTTATTCTCATATTTCTTAATCTTTTCACTCCCATCTCTCTCAAGGGTACTGGGTGAATTAGCAGCCACAAAAGAAAATATCTCTCTTGCGAAAACAAAATGTGACAAGGAGAGAGAAAGAGTGAGAGAGCGAGCAAGCGAGCGAGAGAGAGAGAAGGGAATTTGCGATTTGCCTCGCAAACGACGGGAACGTACCCTTTGACCCCTGGAGCGTCACTTTTGGAAATACCCGGAGGGTGCCGTGTGCAAATCTAACCGTCGTTTTGTTTCCAAACGGCGTTTCTGCCAGCTATCGACGGAAGATATCGCCTGAGTACGAATTTCATTTTGTGGGTAATTTTACATTAAATCATTGTATCATATTAAAATTTCGATTTCTGTTAAGTACCAAAGTGGCCATACACTAAAAGAAA
>JBCEWB010201959.1:0-24573 GCA_039654565.1 Peronia peronii
ATAGATAGATAGATAGATAGATAGATAGATAGATAGATAGATAGATAGATAGATAGATAGATATAGATATAGATATAGATATAGATAGATATAGATATATACAGAGATATATATATATAGATATAGATATATATATATAGATATAGATATAGATAGATAGATATATATATATATATATATATATATATATTTGTCACTGTATGATGACGCCAGCATTTTACATGACCTCTTGTTTCAGTCTTGAAAAAAAGTTTGACTTAATTGGAAATGATGAATTTATTGAGAATTTAATTAATGAAAATGCCATTCAAACATCTGCGCGGAGTCCTTAAAAGATACTGAGCAGCTTACTATTTTAAACAGTTTCAATTAAGATAACATAAAGAACATACCACAGCAGATCGGGTCATAACTGGATACTGAAATAATTAGGAGGCGGCCGGGATTCCGAGTGCTAACTTCAGTTTTCGGCTGACACTTCAAGAGTCCTCATGAAGGATAAGGATCCTAACTAACAACATTGCTCACATATGGTGAACGCACATTGTTACACTGGAACAAACAAAAAATAAAAATACTAAAAAGGTCAAATGCTCCTTGTCCCTTCTGTCAATGTCCTTTTCCTGGCTTTGTAGCCGAATGTGTGTGACATCAGTGTACCATCTTTGTTTGGTACAACAATTTTTCCGTTTGCTTTCGTAATGTTATGAAAGCTAAACAACCTGAGCAGTTAAAAGAAAACATGACGGAGGATTTCAGCTGGCAAATTTGAATTAGAAAAACAAACTGCTTGGCTGAAAAAGACGTAGATTAATGAAATTTCAGCTTGCATTCTACACTGAAGTAATCACTAAATGTTGTAAAACCATGCGTTGCCACTACCAGATCTCAGACACTAATGATATATGCCGGGCATTCCTCTCTCAGTTATTGTATGAAACATGGTAGTGTCTGATTAAATTGTCAACATGTCATACATGACTGTGTTCAATCATTTCACTTGCGAAAACTTCGGCATAGGCCGCAAACTGTGATTCATTGACCCGTAGAGGGTATGCCCAGTTCCTCTAGCTTTGGTTGCGCAGTTCACACCATCTTTGGATTCTTCCTGGTGTCTATATCAATGCTTTATTGATGCATCTGTCCCTGCCATAGAAAATCGACCGTGGAAGAGAGGGTGGTGCATGCTTAGGAGCCAACTTTTGAATGATGATACTGAAGCTTTTGTCTCACTCTATGATGCGAAAGACTCAGGATTGGCCGCTAAGATGAAAGCTTTCCCAGGGTAGATAGTTGAGGACTCAGTATCCTACAGAAGCGCATTGGCTGTGAAAGCCTCTTTTACTTTAGTTTTCAGGGTCAGCTGGTTATTGTCCAACCATTTCTTACTCGGAATTCAGTCATCACACCAGCAGTTTTAGCAAATAACTTGTCAATATTTCTCACCAACAACAGGTTGCTGGTGATATCGATATCACCAGCTCAGATGATGAGAGTGGCAGCTCCCATCGTCTATGATAAGAAAAATCCTTTAAAAAGTGAAGAGCTTGCCCAGAATGAGACATCAAAGTTAGTCATGACAAAACCAGCTTTTAAAATAGACATATTACCCGATATATTCTGTCACATGTTCTTCAACCTAAAACAAGAGCCTCATTTCAAATAAATCAAGAATTACTTGACAGACAACATTGAGAAATATTTGTGTCCCTTCCATGACGACAACGATAACTTTAACAATAGCAATGATCTGGATGTCTAGTCCTGATATTCGACTTTATATCTGAGATTGTGGGAATTGCCGTTTAAGTGCCACGAAAGTTTAATGAACTCTTACCATGAGACAAGCGAGTTTAAAAACATAAAGTGTTGTTTTTTGTTGTTCTTGTTCTTGTTTTTGTTATTGTTGTTGTTGTTGTTGTTGTTGTTGTTGTTGTTGTTGTTGTTGTTGCTGTTGTTGTTGTTGTTGTTGTTGTTGTTGTTGTTGTTGTTTTAACACTATCCTTTTCATTTCAAAACTCCCTTGTATCAGAGGAAAATGAACAAAAATTCCAACTCATCTCCCATCTAAAGTGGAAGTACTTGCTAACAGGCCTACATGTTTATTGAAAAACAATGACGCAAACAGTTGAAGACAGTGCTGGGCGGGCTCCTGTAGATAACGTGATGACAGTAATGACTCATAAGGAAAAAGTTAAACATGTATCAAACGCTCTCTTTTCTCTTCATAAACTCTTCTATATTTGATGACCTGCCGAGTAATAAACAAAAATGATCTTCTGGAGCGTAGCATCCATCGTATTATATGGCAAAAAAAAGTCATTCAGCGGACATCATGTCCACATTCACTTCAGAGGGCGCCTTTCCATAATTATATCAAAGCAGCACACGCACTGAGATATCGATTTCACGGTATCATTATATCTTCGAGTCTGTACAATTTAATATACTTCGGGTTCAAATACCTAGAACGTGGACATTGGTTGCTGTGTGAAAAAGAGAATTGTCTTCGTGGTTTTGAGCTAACTGGGTTCCCCCCATATTCATTCAATGTGACAGCTGACCGACAGAGATTCTGACATTTGTCAAGCTTCAATGTGGCCTTCAGCAATTATACTCTTGTGTCCGGTTCCTGTTCTAGATTCATACATTATAACGTAGTCTTAATTGCACTGCCGCTGACATTAATTGCAGCCTTCCTCTGTCAGTCTTTTTTCTGCCGCCGGTAATGTTACAAAAAAAAAATATCAACTGGCTTCCTTCCAAAAGCGTGGACCGATGAAATACATTCACTGTGACAAAGTAATTATAACTATTATGAAATGTCAAGGTGTCTAGGATTTATCGTGTGAGAGCAAGGAAACAGGTCGAGAGGCTGTATAAAAAGGTAGATGAGAAAAGAGCAATTACGAAATGGAAACTCTGACAAACAGCCTTGTTAGCAAGTTGTGAGCCAAAAGTATTCTCCTGTACCATACTAAACATCTGTATTACAAGACATATACGTAATATTTTTCAAGACAACATTTCTCATTAATATACAGATTGTATTGTATGGCTTCTAACTCCTAAGATAAGACAATCTGTCACCGTGTGACATTTAACTGCAGATGTCAATTTCAACGTTTAAAGGTATTTAATTTCTAATAGTTTGAGAAATATGTTCTATGGACTCTATCACGCCAGGGATTTTCACTCATGCTCAAAACAAAAGTACAAAAATATGAAGTTATGGATTCATCATTCATGTTGTTTATTGACTATCTGTGCGCTGAACTGTATCACTGGCAGTTGACATATTTAGTAAACTGTTTCCTTTTTCACCGGTTTAGAAATAATGCCATCTCTAGTCTAGAATTGTGTCGCTCCAATCTATTAAATTCAGTTTCAGTTCTACAAAGATGCACTTTTCAAGTACTAAACTATCTCTTAGTTCCCAGACCCGTGATCGCTGACAGTTTTTCCCCCCTTAAGTGACGCTTAGGCAACCACTTTATCCGTCATAAGATGCAATAGACAATTTCTTTTTTTTTTAAATAACAAAAAAAAAGAAGAAGAAGAAGAAAAGACAGGTAAAAGCGAGTATCCTTCAATGAGTACATTATTCAATGAAATAAAGGAAAATAAAATTTTAAAAATCGCCTGTTCTACAAGTACACAAGGGTTATGAAAAACGCATGAGTTTCAGCTCACGGTTTTCTATAAGTGTGAATTTCCTACAAAATTGAATAAGAGCATTTCTTAATCATTGTCTTTCTTACTTGGCGCCTAACAGGTAGCCGAGAATGTACTGTCAGATATAAGGACTATATAAATGCTGTCTATTATAATTATAATTATTATAATCTTTACTATTACTCCTCTGTTTGTCGGTCTGTTTCACTCTATGTCAAAGCGCTCTCACTTTTGGAATAAACACATAAATAAACAGTTAATATTGAATTGTCAACAAGCTATTAAATGTTATAGTTGCACAATCAAATTCATTTAACCAAGTGGAGAGAGAGGCCAGGCAGAACAGATAATAGATAATCCGCCAGTCTCTGCCCAGTGCGGATAAACCTTGGAGAAAACACAGCTATCACGGGAGCTTCTAGGACAGCTGAAAAAGGTGTCGGAACTTTTATCGGCCGCTCACTGAATGGAATTAGTTGAGCGATCGTTCAATAGGCGTGGTCAAATAGGATTTCCAGTCTGGTAAACAAATTATCTGTGAGCCATCTACTTCCTCGTCTCAAACAATAAAGAAAAAAAATTAAAAGATTATGTTTGTGACTAAGTTTGCATTAAATGTTCTACCATTTCGAAAATTCTGAAACTTAGTGCATTGGGCAGAGTTGCATTGTATGCATAATGAAAGAAGGATAAGTTTAAAGAATAATAGTAACAAAAAGATCTGATGTGGAGCAAAAACTGGTTACCAAGTGATGTATGGGTCTCTTGTATTTGACAAAGCTGATGATGAATCTAGCAATACTGTCTCCAGTTACAACGCAAAGACAATCCCATATTTTCGGCAAGACCAACTTTTCAAGTTCATTTTAGTATTAAATGGTAAAGTTAACACTAACCGCTGTGCCTCTATGTTCTATCTGATCATAATGTTTCAACCATGTTTTCAGCTTCTTTTTTTTTTTTCTCCAACTGATCCACCGAGCATAGTTTTTAAAACAAAAATATAACATTCCATACAAAAGTTTTTTTAAAAAAGGAACAACCAGTTTTTTTTTCTAAAGATACTCACCAAGATCAAACAAAAGTGAATGATTAATCTGTATCTGGAATATAGCACATGTATTATTACGACTAAACCTATACCCGTGTACTCAAAGGAATGGTCTGGATCCGAGTATAAAACTGCACTGCGTGCATCGAACAGTTTTATAGCCAATGATAAAGATACGTGTCACAGAAGAACTAGCCAAGAAGATCCAAGACCTTGAACACTTAACAGACAACTAAACAAGGAATGGTGAGAACAAACTTAATCAAATCAGATCTGGCACCTCACTAGTAGTGATTGGTGATTATGGGAATAGAAAAAAGGAAGACCAGTAAAGTATTGCCAAAAAAGGGAAAGTCCATCACAATTTCTGAAATATAAAATCCTCTATCCCGTTTATATTTGCAATGATTCATATGCCAGTAGACTTATCAGCCCACATTCTAAAATTTTAAAGTGTATTTCAGAGAAATCCTCATCTTTGGTCCTAACTTTTTCCCTGAGACGGCTTCATATTTTTTACTATACCCTTACGATGCAGCCCTCCTCAGCTTTGACTTTGTTCATCTCGGTGTGTGGGTACACAGTGCTGAGGTCCAAGAATCAGGTAAAGATGGACCACTTCCTCTCAAAGATAACACTCGAAAAATAATAGACGGGAACTCCCGGGAAGATTAAGTCTCAGACACCCTCCAGATGGAGGAGGAGAAATAACGGTTTTAGGATAATATCGAGTGAATGGTGAGCGTTGATTAAATGTAACAGAGAGGGACGGAACGGGCTATGAGATTGCGGGTGATCGTGGATACAATCAATACATGGAGACTTGGCACCATCGTTCTTTAGGCTCTTTCATGATCAACATTTTAATAAAATGAAAGAGCAACATGTGCCTGTCTGTTGGCTTGATTCCTTTTGTTTACTTCTGCTTGGTGTGCCCTGACCTAGACAACGTCTTTACGCATTCATACACTCACCTCCCTCCTTCTCCCCCCTCTCCCACCCCAATCTCATTCTGATCTCCCAGCTCACAACCCTGCCTGATATTAACAGCATCCATAAGTCACTCTACCCAAGATTCGCCCACGTCCACAGCCAAATTCAAGCCGGACAGGTCATCGCCGGGTCACCAAAGATCCAGGAAGCTATAGAAGGTCAGAAAAATCTCTTAATTAATTGTGGTAAAGAAATGAAAGCCGACATAATATGATCATGTGTCCCGTTCGTCATGCTTTGCAAAGGACAGTTACAAGACACAGTAAGAGACAGTCGCAGACGATGTAAACAAAGGTAGAGGTGGAAAGATAACATCCGAGAATGGTCACGGATGGGATTTGCTAGGTTCAGTAAGCAGCAGAGTACAGAGAGGATTAGAGCATTTAAAGGGCCTTAGCTTCACAGGCGCCTGTAGGACATGGGCAGAAATCCAGGGATAGGTGAAGATGAAGGGGAGAACAAACTCAGTCTTACATTTATCAGCCAACTGATCAACTTTAAAACTTAATGCTTTCATCTTTCGTGTCTCCCCCAAATATGATTCCTCTCTAGTCTAGTCCTACCATTATCCTACTGAAATCCCACCCATGCTCCACTCACACTCTTCTCACCATTAAGCTAAACGGGAAACAGAGCAGTTCAAATTATGAAAGACAAGGATGGGTTACAGAAACCGTCCCCTTCCCCTTTTTTCCAATTCTTTTTTTAACCCACTGTAAGGCTGGCGTAAAATATTGTCGTCTCATTTTCTAAATAATGTGCATTACAGCATAGCAGTTATTACAAGACGTCTAACATGTTGCTTTTTTTTTTTTCATGCAGGCAAGCATACAATATGCGCTTGTACATATTTATATTATGTACACATAGACATCGCGCGAAAAATACTCATAAGCTACACAAAATGGATTCTAATGCAATGTTTATTCATATTATACAGTTTGACGTCTGTGCCCTGCTTTGTGTACGATGACAAATGGTTGTTTGTTATGAGAAAATGCTAAATGTTTAAATTTTAATGCTAATGATATTCTGGGCCTTGGTTATAAAACATTGCTCACTGATAAATTTGGCCTGAATATAAACTTATTTTCCTCTTGCTTCTCTCTTACCAGCGTCCTCTCCTGAGGCCAGCTTGCTCTGAACTGTGCCATCTCCAAGTCAGTGCATATTTTTGCTATTTTTATTTTTATTGTCCCTGTCTATTTATAGCTCAAATTGGTTCCCATCACATGCCTAGCTTATTGTTCTAAGGTGCAGAATAAATGAGCTTATAATAAAAATTCTTTGCTTTGGCACTGATCCTTGTTAAAGACATAAAAATATAAAAATACGTATTCATCACAATCAGCGCATTTTCTTAAATAACGCTCTCACTCTTACTATGGACAGGCCCAGATGGCCCATATTTGGGTTGCATGAGTACCTGATGTTCCATAAGATTTTTCAATTCAATATTCTATACATATTTTTTTCCACTGTATTTTTGTACACTGATAGAGATAACGTGATAACGCCAGGGCAGGCTATCTTTATCGGTGGAAATTCATGGAGGTCATCAACTGAAATGCACAGTAAAGCAGAAAATTAAAGTTGTCTGAGATGAGGCTAACAAAGATTAAATTTCTTAGCTCGGCAATCAATTTTCCACTCTGAAAAATTAAACTTGGCAGGCTGCCTCCAATACAGCAGGACATGATATGATCATGATATTATATTCCCCCCTGGAAATTATTTGAACTGTGTTTTTTCCCAAGAACTTTGCCTGTGTAATGGACGGATTTTTTTCAAATTCTGCATGACTTCTTCAATCATTCTGCATTTGTGTATACAGAAAAAATAGTACTATGTCAGGCGTTCAGATAATAGTTCTCCTTAATAAAACTATAATAAAGTCGATATTGCAGAGAAGTTTGAGAACCTTCTGAAATTTTACAGTAAAGTAAATCAATAGAACAACCTTGGAAAGTGGCATAAGAGAAACCTGTTCCACGTACCAGTGTAAAGGCCGCTGTGGTTGTTGGTTATGAATATTTGCAGTCGCCAAACTCTTTACGTGAGGTGACATCTTTTATTTGCATCAACAGAAAATTTCATATGAACAATCAGTATATCGAGAAGAAAAAAAGAGAAGTGGGTGGAAAAGATTTAATTGGTCAAAATCCTTGCTCAGAGTACATTTTTATAAACATTTCAAAAGTATACAAGCAAAAAGATATTATTGGAGGCAAAAAAAAAAAAAAAATTCAGCGTCCGTCCTTTCCCTGACACCGTGATCAAATAATCAAGCATGGTACTTTCGATCTTTGTCTCGGTCTGCACTGCCGTTTTCACCTCTGTTGACACGACAGACTTAACCGAGATGAACATGTATCGGCAACCCTGCTGACCCAAGAACACAAGCGGGTTGCCCCTAATTGTGTGTCTACTTTGACTATATCTGTATAATTTTTAGATCAGCTGTGCAGGACTGGACTGAATGCGTTGCTTCCCCTGCCATCGCATGATATTTACAATAAGCTTACAGATAGATGATTTCTGAACTAGATTACTAGATTGTCAAGTTTGCTTTGGCCGCAGTACATCCAAAGATTTTTATTGAATGTTAAATTATAGATTCACTAAAACTTAGTCAACAGAAAAAAAAACAAACTAATGCCTCTAAAACTAGTTAAATCACCATTTCTAGAAAAGAATGATTAAAATTTTTCATTCAAGACTGAAATATAGGAACTCACAAAACAAAGCTATCAAACAAACATCATTTTAGGAGTATTCCGTGACAAAATGTTCTAATGGTGAGATTTCATCTCTCTTGCTGTATCTATATAAGTTATTCGAAGATGAGCATAGATATTTATCATTTTGTAACTAGCTGAGAATTGATATTCTTTTAAAATCCAAATCCAGCACATTATTTGCCCTGTCATCTTCCTTCAGTTCCCTCCTTCACTTCAGCATTTCGTATGGCAAAGCAGTCCTTGAGACGATGGAGGACGGCTCATTTTCAGGTCGCCAAATGACAGCCCATGCGTTGGTTAGAGGCCCCTCAGCCCGGGCTAATAACGACAGGAGCTAATGTAGTACTCTGGTCAACACTGAGGGCCGTACTCTGCCTTTTCATTCATTCATTTCTATCTCCTCCCTTTCATTAAACAAAACAAACAAACAAAAAGTCTTAGGTTTGCCCGTGATTTCATCTTGTGACCCGAGTACCCCAAAAACAGTAAAAGGCTGGGAAACTCGAAGGCAGAGGGAAAGATCGCACTCTAGGAGGCCGATAAAACTGTTTTGAATAGACTCTTCAAAAATGTGACAGTACGGGTGAATGAGTGAGTGAGTGAATAAGTGAGTGAGTGAATGAATGAATGAGTGAGTGAGTGTGTGAATGAATGAATGAGTGAACGAGTGAGTGAGTGAATAAATGTGAGTGAGTGCGTGAATGAATGAATGAATGAGTGACTGAGTAAGTGAGTGAGAGCGTGCGTGCGTGCGTACGTGCTTGAGTAAGCAAGATGAGTGGGTGAGCGGATGGATGAAAGAGTGCGTATGTGCGTAAGCAAATTGAGTGAATAAATGTTAAGTGGATGGGAAGGTGGATGAGTATGTGCTTGCGTGGGTGATTGGTGAATGAATGAGTGAGCGAGCAAATGAGTGAAGAAGTGAGTGTCGGTGATCAAAGTTCTCTGGGAGTTTCCATCCACATACTTTTTTTTTTTTTAATTTATTAATTTCATTGAGATTGCATTTTTTGTTACGCTGTAGCGGCATTTTTGCTATAATAACAATGTACTCCTTGTTCCTGGAAAACGTTAGATCAGTCAGTTGTAGTTCTCCGGGTTCAAAATGCTATAGTATCGATAATCGGAAATGCTCCTTGCCGGAAGGAAACACTAAGATCAATGAGAGCTTGAATTTTTTTTTTCTTTCTTTCTTTCTTTTCCCCCCTTCTATTTCGCTTGAGTTGTTTCCCATTTTTGAATTCCGCTTTGGCCTGCAGCAAGAGTGAAGTTATTCAGACGAGGAAGAAATTCGAGGAGAACACTTTCATTCATGTCTCAGGCGTTTTATGAAGGAATATTACAGAACTTTTTAGATTTGTTTTTTAATTTCAAAACTATCGCTCAAGCATGAATAATGTCTTGCTGAACTCAGACATTTTCCTAACTATTCTCTTTTCACCTTTTTCACTCTAAATATTGATTTATTTCTTGGTCAAGCATTCCACCATTACCGAAGAAGAAAGGCTTTTCTAATTCTGAATGAATTCTATGGTAACCAAAGTAGTTTATATTGTTCCTTTTTGGGGGATGATTTAGAGGTAGATAGGACAGCAAATGGTTGAATTCAGTATGGGGTATTGGGTTTCTATTAATATTAGACAGCGAATCAAGACGATTACTGATAGATTTGTCTTGCGCCAAAGACGGTTTTAATGACATTCAGAGGCTTTATGAAATGTACAATAATGATCAGAAAAGAATGAAAAGGCGATCAATAGCTATGAAAATCACACAAATGTTGACATTCGGCTGGTTGAATGAAGCGCCAAATGTGTGCCTAGAGGCAAGAAGAGCATGAGTAGCCTACTCATGTGATAGTCTACAATCAACGGCTGTTGTTTTATTTGATTTTTTTTTTCTTTTGAGGAGCTGTCTAAGGAGCGCTTACAAGAAAAAAAAAAACACTCTGATCAAGCTTTTGCCCACCATTCTTGGCTAAAAGTGGTTCTTGGCACCTAGAAATGAAAAGAGTGGTCTGAAATGGAAACGATCGTGAACATTTTTTTTTTCGTTATTTCTGTGACAGACCTGGTCTGTCGTCAAACTTAACCACTTCATTATATTCCTTGACAAAAAGTACATTACTATGTTTGTCAAATTTCGTGAACTGAGTTCGCACAACTTTTGGTTCGATTTTGAGTATTATTATATGATATGAACAAATATTAATACAGATGTCAGCATTTTCATTAGACAGCGTTTTTACACATATAATACCACAAACGAGACTGACTGTGCTATCTTGTACAAAGATGTCCACCCTGCTGACCCAACAGTGCTAAACAACTTGAACTTTCCACTGTGTCGTTACTGACTCGATAGAAAAGATTCGCTCTCCTTTAACATTCAGCGTTTTCATGGTGTCGTAAAGTCCTCGCAAAGTATAGATAAAACGTGACTGTATTCCAAACATGACACATTTACTCAGAGCTTGGCTTCTTGCAATCCAATCGAAATCTTTGATTGAGGTTTATGTTGTCTTCTTTTAATGATGTTTTCTCTTAGGGAAACCCATCATTTCGACGGCTGTATTAAAAATACAGCTCACATTAAAAGAACATTCGGGACACTGAAAATTAGCACTCTATAGCCGCCCGTTAGTTTAAGATGCAATTCGCTGATCCGGCTAACTCGTAAATTTGCAATTGCCCTTCTTTTGACCTGCCCTTCAACGTCTTTTCTATTATGATCATAAAAAAGAATCAATGAGGACATGGCCTGATTACCTTTTCGTGCCATCTGAATGCCATTTGTTGCCGAGATGATTTGATAGGCTTGAAACCGTCGAGGTATAAAGTAAAATGTTTATTTCAGAGTTCACGCTTTTCTGCTGAATATATCACTCAGGGAGCAAGAAAGCTCTGATTTTTTTGGGCTATGGTTCAAAATTACCATATAAAGTTATTTGTAGAAAAGTGGAAAGTTTTTTGGTACAGAAAATAATGAGATTGGGGTCATGATGTACGCATAGCTAGTCAAAAAGTATAACAAGTCACCTTATATATCTTCTTATAGGGTTAATATGGGCTAATATATTAGAATCATGAATTTTCCACAAACACCAAGTTCAACTGTCTTACTCTAAACCCATATTTTTGTTTAGCATATATAACCACATAATACGTCAAAGATCTCATAAACAGGCAGATTTCCCATTGCCATCGAGAAAATGTAATCTTAAACAAACCTAATTCTCAGCATCAAGAGAGAAGAAAAAAAAACAGAATCCGCGAACTGTTTGATTGGTTGGTTTGAGATGGTTTCCAAATCTTCTTGTTTCTATGATGCAGCAGTCTGCACACTTTGAGGAAGGTAAAGAAGAGTAAAAGATGATCCTCAGTCTGGTGAGATCTAACGGAATGACAAGGCTGCTCAAGTTGAGTCAAAATAATGTCAATATTGATAGGATAAGCCATGCCAGTAGAACGTCTCATAACAAATTTTCTTACGACTCCTGACGAATTGCATCTTTATTCTTCTACTGTTAGAGATTGTTGTTGGTCATACTATTGTCTCTTGTGATTTAAAATTAAAGAACTGGGCAAACGAAAGCAAGAGATGGCCACTAAAAGCACATGTTCATATTCGTCTGGTGACCCCCTAAACAATTCAACAAATGACCGCGCATAAATTTTTATCTACAAATAAAGTTAAGTAGAGAAATGAGTCAGAGGTGAAGGGGCGCGTTTTGTAAAAGTTGTTGTCGTTCTGTTGTGTTCATCGTGGATGCTGTAGCTAAATACTTATCTTTGTGGTCAACAATTTTCTTTTCTTTTTTCTTTGGTTTTTGTTTTGTTTACTGTTTTGTGCTGCTGATTTTGTTTTATGTTTTCAAATATTGTCTCAAAATAGAAGCAGCATTTTTTGTGTTAGACATGGTGGACATGAATCGCTTCTGTTCTCTTTCAACAATTAAAAAAAATTTCATGATGACGGTCATATTCTGACAAACTGATTTTTTTCCCTGTTCGTATAATAGTTGATAAAGCTTCAGTAACTAGATTAGTCTTCGGCCTGTCTATTGATATTTACGTTTCTCTGTAGAATTTAGACTCCTATCAGCATTGTGAAGTATTGTATGTACGAATAAATGTGATACTCTTGCACTCAAAATGAAGACAACTCTGTGCTGTTGAATACCATCGGACGTGTTACAAACTCCACCGATATTTGACGAAGGAAACTAAAAAAATGAATATGCAAGTGACTGAGAAACAGCATGCATAATGGAAACTGAAGAATCACGGAAAGAAGGCGTAAAAAGTGGTGGGAAGGGACGGGGGGCATTAAGGACACTGGTACACTTCCATAGCTGGGAGTGAATGATGGACCGTGACAGAAAAGGCAGAAGATTGTATCGATAAACAATGAAAGACAACAACATGAAAGAACTAACACGCACAAGCATCCAGCACCATGAGATCTGTGTTGAAAACAGCACCTCATCCTAATGAAGTGGCTTGCAGCTTCATAATCTGCACTTATAGGGGACATAACTGATTTTTTTCTTCAACTGGTCTCTAATGACCTCCCTTGAACACTGCGCAGTATTACCTTTCTCAGTTGATGGGTACATAATGGAAACCTTTCAACACAGAGCCCTGGGCATGTAGTAGTCTTGTCTTTCAAAAACTTGCATGAATTTTTCACATAATTTTTTGAGTGCCTAAAATGTCATCAACAAACAAAATTCAAGGCAATAGATTCGACAAACTGTAAGAAGTGCAATTTTGGACAACAGTTTGTATTCATCACATTACCACTGAAAGTTTCAACTAGTATCTCTTGGAAAGTTATTCTCAATTGTATTTGGCACTGGCAAATCATCATCAAATGATTGTGGTCAAAATGTATTTATCATTTAATAACAGAAAAAAGTAAAATATTTCTAAAAATCCTAATGTACAAGATCCCTTACTCATCGTTCATGTGTGACAAGCAAGAATTAAATTGAGCAAAAAAAAATTCCCTTTCCATCCTGGACATTAAGTTTAGGTGAGATTTATCATCTATCTGATATCAACCTCTTCAACTCATTTGAATTTTTTTCATGTCTCAAAATTTTAGCCTACAGCTTTCAAGAGAGAAAGACTGCTGCATACCCCTCATGACTGATCAAACAAAATAAGATTATTCATCCAACAACAACAAGCTATAACAGTACACTTTCCACAAATGGATCATTCAATTCTATTTTGACAACAATTATATTGATCTTCAATGATCAAGCCCATCCTTGGGCTTTCATGTCTGTTAATCTAGTTTTGCCTCTTCAGCTTTATTTCCCACAACAAAATTGTTGTTCAGGTATTTAATTAGCAAAGACTACTGAAATGAGTGTGCAAGAAAAAAGGATATACATTGTTATTTTGTTCTTTACTTCAAAATCTATAATGTGATCATTTTATGGTCTACGTAACAGCTTACTGAGGGTTCTTTTACATAAACAGTCCAATACAAATGTGTATATAATATTATATATACACAGTATCCTCTATTATTGTCAAATATTTCTTGTCACTCACTGTCAACAAAATATTGTAATTTTTCTCTCTTTAACTTCTGTTTAAAAAAACATCCTTTCTTGTTTCATTTCTTGCCAATAATTGATTCATCTTGTTTTCACAAATCATCTGAGGCCATTTCCAGCAAATCAAAAATGACTTGAAAAACTGGAATCATTGTGTTAGTGTGGCAAGATTGTAAGAGAGCAGGAAAGTAAACCATAATTTCCTACAGAGACTATAAAACAAAATAGATGTAGATGAAATACAGAGGAAGACAAAAATATTTCAGTTGAATATTCAATATTCATGAGAAATCGTTTGACCAGTCATGATTTTTTCAAGTGACATGTCCTACCTTGGGGAACAGTAATGCTTGCACTGGTCTGTACAGGTAACCACTGAAAGTTACTCCTTTTTGTGAAGTTGTAAAATGTGCACTGGTCACTTCATCCTGTAAATTAATAAGGCCAAGGAACATTAATGCTATTTGTATACCTATACTTGGGCGGTGACAAAGATCATACTGACAGTTTATTATAACCCTCAGTTATCAGTTGACATCATCTTCTCCTGGTGTTTGACAGTATAACTTTTCTGATAACACTAAGTGGGCCTTGTGAAGCCATATTCAAGATTTAAGGAAACAGGAGGAGAAAACTGCAATGGGAATGGCTGCTGGTGCTCTCCTGTGCTCTATAATGCTGATGATATAATCAGCTCTGACATTTTCGGAGTTGAACAGGCCTAATATTATACATAAATCTATTCATTTTCATAGGCAAAAATGCCATTATTCCATGGATTGGTCTCTTTGGGAAACCTAAGTCTGAGTAAAGAATGCAGCAGAGATATTTACTATGACCTGAACTTGCATGAACCCGTTTAAAAAGAAATGCTGCATTGCAACAAATTCTCCAACTGACCATAAAATGAGAGTCCAGAATCAAGCAAAGGCATATAATCGTAGAGAATAAAAATGGATACCCCCAATCCTCTTCAAGGCTTACATGGATGCCCATTTAAATTATAACCAACAAAGAAAACTGAAAGCCTTGTTGCTTCTGTCTTTTGGATTGCTGTACTTCTCTCTGTCTGCTGAGCACATTCTATGCAAGGCAACAATCCCTACATTATTTCCCACTCTGAAACAAAAAAAATTGATCAGTCTATTTCAAACAATTTCACTGTGTCCATCTCATGTAAATTTGTGATAAAAGGTCCAGTGAGGTGAGTATATATGCCAGAACTTCTTTGGCCAAATTCTGTATATCTGATAATAATCAAAGTAATCATTGTCTATGGAATGGTTATTCTTCTTTTATTGAAACTGGCATAGTGCCTTATTTATAGTTCACAGGTTGCAAAGGTTGGGGTTTTTTTTCCATGGTACATTACATGATCTAAAACTATGCTGGCACTAAAACGAGAGACAAGTTATGAATAAAAACAATACTCACATCTGTGACAGCATCATAGATAGTCACCTCAACACTCTCATTACTTTGCAATTTGTCTAAAGGAAATATCTCTACTAGTCCAAGCCTCTTCAATATCACATCATGCATGACCTGTAATGATGTTATGATTATGCATGTGAGATACTACAGGAAAGGTAGCATAAGTATTGTGGTGTCAGATAATATATCATTGTTTAAAAATGGCCACTACATGCAAATCTGTTGTGGAGGTAAAGCTGTCAGACTTAGAAGAAAATCGGCATTTTAGTACCAATGAAACTCAAATATAATCATGAAATGGATTCCTCTGATTTGCATGTGAGGAACAACAAAATCTGTTTTGTCATCTTTTAATGTTCATGTTATCTTTATCTTTGCAGAGCAACACCATCGTAGATTTGAAATAGTGACAACTTAATGACAATTAAAAAACAAATGACTATCTCAAAATAATACAAGCAAGCATATACCTTCACATAAATAGCATACACAATTTGACCTTGGATGTGAGATCCATATGATATCAACCTGAAGGCCGCCAAATCATTGTCTGAATCTGCAATTCATCAGAGCATTAGAACATAATCAGTGTAATCAGAGATGTTTAAAATGTCTATTTGCTAGCCTATTCAGCTGATGAAAATGCATTCAATTAATGGGCAATACTGTATGACATGAAAACAGATTTAAAAAAGCATAATTCTAAGATTACAGATATTTTTTTGTTTGGCAGTATAACATTTAGGTTGACTAACATGATCTGTAAATGATTAATTCATATTACTTTCATAGTTAACTTATGGAGAAAATGTACCATGCTATGTATGTATAAAGTTTGCTGAAATATTGAATCAGTTGTGTAATTTGGCCCTCTGTGAATGATATATCACTGAAGCAACTTGGGTTGATGTAACATATTATTTATACGACAACTTAAATCCCAAAACTGTTACCATGTTTTCCTCAACGCGCCACATCTGTTCATGAAATTTGGAAGGCACTGGTACTTTTTATCAAAGATTACAATAACATGATTAAATTTGGTGACAGACAAACCACTCTGTTAAAAAACTGAAACAAGGTTTAACTAAATGTCTGTGTTGCATGGCCAGCTACATGGCATGAAATCTTAGCATTCCCTGACTGAGAAATCTTTACTTATTTTGCCATAACTTATTATCTTTCTTATTTGAGTTCAATTTTTTTCAGTGCAAATCCCTTCAAATTATGATTCTGTATAAACCACAACAATCAAAAAGGCAAACCATCAGTTGCCGTTAAAAATAATGTTCAAAGGTTCTGATGAAAAAAGTGACATTATGTCACCTATCAATACAGAAGACTCTAGACAGAGATGCAGAGGACGATTATAGCTGTCTTTAACAATAACTTTCACATCTCAACTATGACCGGAGTAAAAAAAAATTTTTTTTCAGAGTGATTATAGGGATTACTGCATAAGTAATAATCCAGTTCAAAGTGCTGTGGGGAAGTACAACAAGAAAGAGCATACAATGACATTTTTATTTTGATGTTTGATATGATACACCAATTCTAAAGTTGTATGTGAATTTTTAAATATAGTTTAAAATCATGGATTTTATGGAGGCACCACTCTGGCCAGATTGACATGCAGCCATTATGTTAAATTTTCACAGTCATTTTTCCTTCCAAAACTAATTTCTTCATTTCTCATAATTTCCAAATTAAAATGTTTCTATATAGTAAACAAAATCTTTTTAAAAAATGTGCGATCACACTTCTGTGAATAGTTATGTACTGCTGCTCCTACTTCCTCTTATTCCAGAAAAAAAAAAGTTGGGATCCCATACAAAAGAGGGGTGGCTAATCTACATTTGATCTACATTCAATCAAATAAACAGATAAACAATAAGGAATGAGACAAATATCATACAAGTTTCTATAGGTTAACGAGAAATTAAATCATCCAAAATACCATCATCATAGTCTCAATGCTTGTCATACACTTCACAATGCTTGTCATACACTTTGTGTCCCAAAGCAGGGTTGGATGAAGACAAATGACATCAGTTTTCCATTAGTTTTCCTAATTTTTTTGACAATACCACTGTGGGTCACAGAGACTGTCAAAATACAATATCTAATTCTTTTACACCACAAAATGACCAGAAATAGAAGAGAAGAGAAAAAAAGAGGTTAGGGAACAACTGCAGTCTGAACTCACAATCTTCGTTCATTGCACATTGTCCTGCTGGAAAGCCAAGAATGACAGATAATGTAGTGCATGCATTTTAATCCTAAAACAAAACTATAATTTCTGTATTTAAAAAACATTACCTGGCATAGCTGGGGCCCATTTTCTGCATATGTGTGGATCTAACCTGTCCAGTGGATGGAATGGACAATCCTCTGTTCCAACAACAAATCTCGTAACCACTAACTTGTCGCTAATCATAACAAAACAAATGGAAATAAAATTTATTTCAAAAACATAATCAAGCATGTGGCAACTAAAACTGATTCCCTTTTTCACTGTACTTTAAAGTGATAAGAAACTTTCATAAGAATGAGATATCTCTCAGGTATTACAATATCATCAAAATAACTTCAAGCATAACTTCATCACATCAGAAGTGTTGAAATTATGATGCTTTTTATATTTTTTAACTACGTTTGAGTAGTTATCCAAAGTTTTTAGATGATCAAATTTTGTTCCTAGTGAAAACTAAGATGATTAATATTTGGGTTGAATGAATTCACCCACAGGAATGACCAATTTCTTAAATACTACTATAAATAGCGAATTACTTGAATTGTTCTTTTAATATGTTACATATAAACTCTTATTTCATATCAGATGTTATCCATCTAGATCTATGTAGATAATTGCATAGATACGACAAGACTGGACTCAACTCCTAATGCAAATATCGAAATAAGTTAAAATAACTAATACTGGAAAAAAACCTATCACTAGGGGCCTACACAAAAAATGTCCTATAATTTTTCTCAGTTTCGTCAGTCAGGGAATTATGTACTCAAAATAATTCTTGATTATTTCATTGAGAGGATAAACACAGAAGTGATCAAGTCAATAGCAATTTTCTTGTGAAGTCATGAAATTTACAAATTATGCAATATTCCATGCTAAAATTCTTCTAGAATAGGACAAGCAGTGTCCCTGGTATGAATGAGACAAATCCTACCTTATGGTACTTATATCATTCAGCCAAGACCGCCTGATTGCTTCCCGGTGTTCAAAATTGCTCCTTGCTGATAGAATGCACACTGCAAGATCTACATTTTCTTTTCCATAATAAAAATTCTCTGAAAAAGAAAGCAAAAGAATGTCTTGGTCTACGTTGCTTAAACCTTTAGATCTTAGAACAAAAATAATGAACGGAAAGAAAAGAAACCTGTTCTCTTGCAACTTACTGAAAATACAAAATGTATCAATACTTGGATCAGATCTACCTTCTTAACGTTTGTCGTTCATACATCTCAGATCTAGTCTACAGCTTGTTAAAATTATGATTGGAGTCTATGACATTAAATCTGTTCTAGATCTAGTTTCTACAGCTTCTGCACTATAAAGACAGATTATCACAATTTTACCCCAAATTTTGAAATAAGCCATGATAGCACTAATGATCAGAGCTAAAACTGCAAAGAACGATGTCGCCTTCCCGTCCATTGGCAATAGAACTGTAGACAACAGCCCTCGGCTCTGCTTCGGCTGATGAAGAGGCCAGCAGACGATTCTATCGACGCGGGAGTTATCTCAACTTTCGCTTTCGCTTTATGCAGCTTGATAGTGGCTGTGCAAAAGTGTTCGTTCATTTGATCGTAGGACCGGTTGTTTTGGGCATCAGATCTCTGATGGGTCAAGTTGCTTATTTTGGTCCTGTGGTCAAGTATACATTTGAAAATTGGTGCTTTTATTTCTCAATATTAAATTGCTGTTTTACATTTGTTTTTATTCCTTTAATTTGTCTGTTTTTTTTTTCTTTGTATATGAGCGGAACTGGCTATCCGATTATAGGCCTGGCCCCTCTTGTCTAGATGAAAGCAGTAAATCAAAATATTGGAAGGACGTGTTGTACTATAGAAATAAGGATGAAAACTATGTCTTATATTGTTAATCACAGTATTCATCACTACTACTGGCCTATTATCTTACCTGATTCCTTTCACCTCGTATGTTGCATATGCATGTAGGCCTAACTGGAAGTGAATGTAAGCTTTATGAAAAATAAATGCGAAACACTGGCAGTTGTAGAGAAATGGTTATTGTTGCTACCTTCATAAATAGTGTGAAGTCAGAAAGCCATTTTTTAAAAATACTATAATCGGTAAAGTAAGTTTATTATCACTGTGTAATATTTAATCTGCAAATCAAAGAGGCCTACTATTCGGTGAGTGGAAGCGCCCGTTCAAAATAACAACGCATGAGATAACGTGTTGTCGGATAAAGTGTCGTCGACAGCTAAAGAAAGGGGGAAAAGGGAAAACAAAGACTAAGGAAAAAAGTCACGAACTGCAGCAATAAACATGGAAAGCATAATCAACTAACAAAACATTAAACTAAACATTCATAATTTGAGTGAAAGGGCACCCACTCAAGAAAAGATCAGAAAAAAGACCCCCAGGTCTAATTTATTATAAATCTATGGTACAAACATTAGTTCAATCAGCTTTCATACTAAGCTATTTTAATCAATCACTTTTGGTGCTAATAAGCTTAAAACTCTGATATCTGCTTTTAATTCATAAGTAGATTTTCTGGTAAAAATAATTTCTCTCTCTCTCTCTCTCTCTTCCTTTTTCTCTCTCTCGCTCTCCCTCCTCTCTTTCTGCACTTTCCTTTTCGCTCTCTCTCACTCTTTCTCTCCCTCGTCCCTTCCTTTCCCTTCTTTCTCTACAAATCTCTCATTCTTCTCTTCCATCTATTCTCACTTTTTTCATTTTGTTCTTCCTTCTCTTTCTATTCATGTGTGTATATGTGTTTCTCTTTCAGTTTCACTCTCAAAACAATAGAGCAAGTCAGCACCAACTGGCGAACAAGCCTGGCAAATAGGCAGAACACTAGTAAACTTATGTAAGAGTCGATGAATAAGAAGCTCTTATTTAGACAACATCAGTTTACTCATATGATGCAAAATCATGAAACACAAAGTGGTTCTAATAAATACCCAAACAAATGATTGTAACACCCATGAGATCATTCGTATACAATTATGCAATATTATGGAAAATATGGACATACGTTGATGGGTTTCATATTTCACTAGTTTAGACAAGATATGTTATGTACATCTTCATGTGTCAACAATTATCTTGTAGGTTTTCTCATACAATGAATTTCTTCTGAACCTTAACATAGGCAGGAGATTGACTACGGAAGTTGAAAAGAACTGTATATAAGGATGCAAAATGTAGAGGATTTTGTCAAGTAAAATGCATAAAAAGTTATTCCATCTTTCCACCTTTTATCATAGAAGTTATTATTCATATGCATTTCATCTAAATAAGCTACAACCCTATATATGTCTTTACTGCAATGTTTTGGTGAGTCACTTTGATTAAAAATTAAATCACATAACTTTAGCATAATCTCTTCTATTTATCCTCCACACTCTCTCAAGATAACCTCCACCAGGAGGTTGAAAGACGTTATAGAACATCATCCACACTCACACAAAGTGCAAAAAATAACTAGTTGTGCTCTCTCACACTCATACCGGGTTTTAAATGTCATTGCATCTAAAATAAGGTGCAACAAAGGGGGTTTTGGTTATTCAGGTTTTAAAAAAACAAAGCAAAATCGCATCAAAATAAGTAAAAATCCCTGGACATTTTCATGTTCAGATGCTAAACCAAACTTAGGACAAAAATAAATAAAAAGCTATGGCTTTTATTTATTGAGATGCACTGCACTGCAGTGAAATCTGCTTTGAATTTTTATTGCTACTGTTCCGTTTTACTGTTGCTTCCTTTTCTTGAACAAGGTTTCAGAATTGTCTCTGTGTAGAAATAGACCTAACATTATGGATCTAGCTATTAATGTACAGAGTGAATTGAACGTTTTTATTTTCATCTCCCTTTTTAATCGTATCTGTTTGTAGTTTACATTATGTGATAAATTATATATCAGTTAAATTGCATAGGAAGTGTTCTCTGCAATGTTATCACATCATACATGTATTTTTTTTTTTTTTTTAAATTTCTTGACATTGTTTTTGTTTGTTTGTTTTTTTCTTTTTTTCTAAAATAAAATGTGAAAAATAATAAGCTGGATCACTAAACAGCCCTAAACAAACATTGCACTTAAATTAGTAAAATCCTACAGGTTTTCTTTATTTGGAGCAATGCATCTGAAAGAGTATTGCCTTTTATTATTGTTACAGTAATAAGCTGCCGAATAGTGACTCATATTGTAGTAACTGTTCACAGGGCAGAGTGTTCCACGATGTAAACAAAGAGGGTGAGGGCTTTATCTCGTAACAACTTACAATGTTAAAACAAACGAGGACATTCAGAGCAAGCCATACAACATTATTTCAAAATGAATAATTTCTTGGTGACCGACTTAGGAAAGAAGTGGGTATTTCCCTTCTTTCAACTCTTGCCACGAGTGCATTCCTCTGTATCCAACCCAAATATAAAATGCATTACAGCTGCGATCCACGGTCTGTACAGCTTTGAGATCCGCTTTCAGTCTCCACTGGTTCATGGCCTCAAGACAGTCTGAGCCGTTGCTGAGACTGCTGGTGGACTCGTTGGAGGACAATGGTTTCGCTCCTTCAGAATTGGTGACGGAGCTGTTTATGAAGCGTCTGGTGCGCCAGTCGTATGTTGCATCGATAAAGTCATAGATGAGTTTGGAAGTGTCAAAAGGACGAAGGCAAATGTCTTCGAAGCGAAAGGTCAGTAGCCGTTTTGGATAAATAGTAGCCAGTTTTTGAATGCGCTGATATTCTCCTAGAGCTGAAGTGCAGTAGCCTGAGGCAGCTTTGGAAAGCTCTTTCTCACTTGGAGGATGACGAAAAGTTCCTGCACTGTCTAAGAGAATCCCCCTGGGATCTCTGTATATGAGAGAAAGGTATGAACATTATTTAAATGAAGTAAAATGGTCAGTACATTGGAAGATAAATAACATGATCTTGAAAGAAAGAGAGAGGCAGGGAGAGAGGGGGGGGAGGGGAGGTGAATGTCAAGGAAAAGTTTACAGCCCACATAGGAAGAGGGACCTCCATATAAGCTTATTGTGTGTACATCTTCAAAGACAAGATGCTGACATTTCTATCCAAATGCCAAGATTTGATGCTGCCAGCTCGTGTCTGTCTGCTCTTATGGATACGCATTCTTCTTTGAGACACGGATTTTGATGAAAGTAGGTCTTGCAATGCTTACAGTAATATTTTTCGGAAATTAGATTTTAGATCATTTTCACATTAAACGAGTCAAGGACAGGTTCTACTAATCAATGATTTGAAACCCAACAGTGTCTTAACGTGGTATGAATATACAGACATCACCATGAGTCAGAATGATGAAGAAAAGGACATTGAGACGGTGCGAACGATAAAACAAGATGCAGTAGACTTTCAAAGAACAAAGCAGTCAAAGAACAGGAGGTAGGAAACAAAAAAAAGGGATTGGGGAGGGGAGGGGGAGAGAAAAACAAAATCGGACAACAATAATTTGGAATAGACAAAGAAAACGTTTGCAGAAACCCAGGTCCTAGCATTGGTTCCATAACCACGATGAATGGAAAAGACTTGTCTGAAGCGTCCTTCTGATTCTAGACGGGAGTTAAGGGCTAGAAAAAAAGAGAAAAGAAAAAAAAAAACGATATTTTGTGCCCATAACCCAACTCTCATCCGTTTGTCCTTTCCAAATTCCCCAACCTAATCAGTAGGGCTGTCCTAACCTGGGCATGTGTAAAATCTTCATTTTCGAGAATTTTGTCATGAGATAGTCTAGGGCATGAGCTGGGAATTTAGAAGTTCTGATGAAAATTCGCCCAGGAAGTTGACAGGCGCTTGTCATCCAGGTGAAACAGGCATCCGGCTGCACTGTTGCCGTGATCTGAAACAATCGATAATTTTCTGATAATACTCACTTCCAATGTTTCCTATTCGGTGTGTTGTTAATGGTCACTGTGGAAAAGTTTCAAGGAATAGCAAGGGAGGATTTGTTGACGGCTTTTGGTGCTGTTGCATAATAAAACGCACAATACAATTTATGAATCTGTAAATTAATTAAAGAACGAGTGGAGATAAATTACTGAACCATGACTAAATAACAAATAATTTACTTGTTTTGTTCTTTTTATTTTTGTCATTTTGTCTTTCTATTTTTTTAGTTTCTTCCAACTCTCTTTGTCGTTATTTTTATTATTATTGTAAGTTAGCGTTCCTTCGTTAGGCTCACTCTCACAGATCTTCGATATTTCTGTTAGATTCTCTCCCCTTTCTCTCTTCTTCTCTCGCTTTTTCTTTTTCATTAGTTTTTTTTTTTTTCTCTATCTCTCTCTCCCCCCTCTCCCTTGCAACATACTGGTCTGCCGCCAACAAAATCTAAATCTTTCTTTAGCTCTCCATAGCCCAGAGTCACATATTTGACACACAGCTAGCAATGGCTCGGAAAACATACGGTTTTGTTAAGCTTTTCAACCTCCTATCGTGGTGGTTATCTCAGTCGTACAAAAACGCACAAAAATATAAGTTTGCGAACTCAATGTCGGAAAACATGGAAAGTTAAGAACATGTTGTATGTAAGAAAGTGATTTTAGAGCACACCTCTATGGCAGATCAGTATTCTGTCAGCACATATTGTGATAGAGATAATCTCCACTAGGAGGTTGAAAGACGTATTATAGAACGTAACATATTGTGATCTCAGAGTAACAGTATTAAAAGTCAGCTCTGTTTATCTATAATACTTACATCTATAGTATTTATAATACTTGAAAGCGTCTGCGAGTTCCAGAAGGTTAAATAGACAGACAACAAACTATTTGAACCATTTTTTTTTAAGCCAGTTCGGGGGACGCAGTGGCTCTGTGGTTCGGCGTCTGCTTCAGAGGGTGAAAACAACTCACGTCGGTGAGGTTGCGGGTT
>JBCEWB010202069.1:0-13436 GCA_039654565.1 Peronia peronii
GATAAATTGGAAAATTTAATTATTTAAGTTGAACGTTGTAACTGGGTATCCAAAATGAGATCCAGATTTCCGCCCAGTACTATCAAGTAGGCCTAGAGCACTCGGTATGGTTGTGCACTCAAGTTGTGTATAATATTTAATGGCGGAGGAAGGAATGTCAGACAGATTTTTGCGGTAGATATCCGAGTGTCTGCCGTGCTGGGGGTACTGAAGGCAGGCCAGAGATCTCCTGATCGTCTCAAGAAACTTCGAGTAGACTGTCTTCTGTATGTTACATACATGTAACATGTATTTGAGAATCTGATAACCTGTCAGGGCAGTGTGGTTAGAGCAGGGCCAATCGAAGGGGAAGGGGAGCAACTCTCCTTCCCCCCCCCCCCCCCCCCCCGAGCTCCAAGTCTTCAGGGGAACAGTTATTGTTGTTCATTATTTATTTTTTTTTTAAATATCAGAGAGGGAATTCACAACTGAGAGATTGTTTGACAAGTAATGTTTTGACAAATCGGATAGACCTGTTTCTGCACATAGAAAAGACCACAAATGACAGACTGCTCCGGTGTTAGTGGAAGAGGCTGTCATGCTCATCCGATGCTCGACAAAGCACGATGTAAACGTGAGACCTAAACAAAAGCCTTGAAGTGTGAGAAATTGAGCCATTAAAAGCTATTTCTCTTCACTGCTGTTCATGTGAAGTTCCCTGACAATGTGAGAGTTGCGGCAATTACGTTATAGTTATGGATTCACTTCTTTCCTCAGAAACTTATGCCAGATAATGGCATTGTACGGTGCCAGTGATCTTCAAGTAAAAGTTATCTGCCAGTCGATTGTAAAATATGTGGTACCATAGAAGGGCATCTAGCAAACAATATCAGTGAAAGAGGTGTGTGTATGGGTGTGTGTGTGTAACCTACTAAGATTGCTCTTTCAGTCTGTATAACAATCTGATACTTATATGACATAAGAACATGTCAGGCTTGACACACTGGCTGTTAGTTCTAGTCATCATTTTATAAAAATACCGCCCCAGAAAAACGCACACATATGGTAGAAATGAGCTAGGATCTTATAAGTCAAAACATTTCACTTATTTCTCGGCGTATTAATGAAATGAATCGACTCGAAATTTTTTTGTTAGTTCTGTCTTTGAGATGAGCAACCAGACATTGTGTTTGGCTGATTTTGAAAACTGTAGCTCATAGACGCTATTATGTTCTTTTTAGTATTGAGATATTGGAAACATTAAGTTAACACGCACAAGTATCATTTTATTCTCAGCATAAGATTAAGATGAGCGAGTACTTTATTTTCATTTCTTCCACTTTACTGGTATGACTGTTTTGTTTGTAGTTATTGTATCAGCATCATTTCTGCCAAAGTGAAATCTGTACAAAACACATGTAAGAGGTTCGAGCACAGAGTGGGTACAACGGCAGAGGAGGATGGCTGTGGACAACACCAAGTCAATGAGATAGGTTGAGCCATATTCAGAAATAGTGCTTCCTCCTTCTGTTTGCATCGTAGAGTGAAGATATCCCTTTAGCCTTGTGTTTCGAGACGCCAGATACCAAATCACAGTTACTCCCATCCTGCCCCGCCTCCCACTCTCCCCCACCCCATACAGTAAAGATAAAGTAGATATATTAACAAGGTAAAAAGTCATGTTGGTGAATGGCAGACCTGGCCTGCTTCGAGGAAAATAAATGATTAAACACGCGCCCTGTCACAATCCCAGTTTGGAAATCCGATCCTCGAACACTGATGGTAGCAACCAGTAGGTGCTTTTGCGTATTTTTGTTTTGTTTGGTTTGGTTTGTCTTTTTTTTTTTTTTTTTAAGAAGAGGCACACAGAGACTCATTCAGTTTAGATCTAGTCCTTATTTGGGGCGCCGATTATAATATTCCTGTCACACCCCGGCTGGTCCGCTCCCAAAAGGGATTTAAGATTGATGTATGAAATAGATTCCACATTTAAGAAGCGAAGGACAAGGCTTCTTTCTCCCTTCCCCCCCCCCCCCCCCTTCCAATTCCCCAAATCACGCGATGGCTGCAAATTCCTGTCATCGTCTTGTGGTCTTCACCTCCCCTCTTTATTCCGCCGCCCCCATCACATGACGGGTAGGAAAGGGGTCGAGTCGACCCTTCATTTGGCTTTCTGGCATCACGCAGTGCCCAAGGGAAGGTAACAAAAGTCACCGTCTAGGAGGCTGATGTAATTACCTTCTCCTTGGACTTCTAATAACTCATTCCATCGTCAAGCCATCGTGTCGTCTTTTTGATTCCATCCAGGACGATACTTCGTTTACTGACCTCTCCTTATGTGGCCTGGTAAGAAGAAAAAATGATTTTTTTTTTTTAAGGAAAATTAAAGAGGTGAAAAAATATAAAAGAAAAAAATGGAGGAAAATATATTAGAATCTTCCCTCCTCTCCCCAAAGTCCCCACTCCCAATCGGTTTTCATGTTTCTAATCTGAATTTGATAGAGGTAAGAAAAAAAAAATGCTCATACCAAAAAGAAGTGAGAATCGGAGAACAAAGTGAGAATAAAGCAGAGAAAGTGACATGCTCTCGTACGGGGGGGGGGGGGGGATTTTCCCATTATGTCTGATAATGGCTACCCTTCAAAGCCACTGGAGAAGGAGACAGAGAAAGAAAGAGGAAAAACTTTAAAGACAGTAAACAGCGTCCGCAAACAACATACAATCTGGAGACAGTTGCTGGATTTGCAGGTCCCGATGATGCTACTTGTGGTATTCCGCTGACTATTCCCGGCTTCCTTCTTCAAATATGTTCTTCCGTTTTCACCACATTTCGTCTATTGTCTCTCTCTCTCTCTCCTTTTCTCTCCCTGTCCACCCTCCCCCTTCCACTCCTCTCAGTCACCAACAATATCGTCTTTTTACTTTCTGTTCCCAAACATCAGTTACAGCAGGCTGGAGTCTCCCTTGAAATTAAAAAGTCACCAAGATGATCTAGTAAAACGGAAGTCATTCTTCCTCTTTAATTTAATGTTTTCCTTTCTTTCTTTTTTTTTCCCCTTTAGCACCTCTTCTGTCTCTTGCACTTGCTTTCCAGAGTGATGTAGTAAAATAGAATGTCTTCGTCTCCTAATGCTCTCTCTCTCTCTCTCTCTTTCCTTCAACATTTTTTCTGCCCCCACCTCCACCTCCTTTCTCCCGCTTTCTCGTTCTCTCTTATCCTTCCCATCGTCGCTCTTTCCCTTTGTCGTCGATCCACAAGAGTCTCTTTGCTTTCTACCCCCAAACCGGAAATGACATCTGTGAGTCTCGCTTGAAATTGAAGACCCACCAAGCGTCGTTCAGGTAAGACAGATAATAATTATTCTTGGCGAAGACTCCACTGTTCTGACCGGTCTAATAGTTCAGAGTCTAGAAAACAGTACTTATAATGTTAAATTTCAACGCTCAGGTGACGTAGTAGCCTTCTTGGTGCCCAAATGAAGACTGAAGGAGGGGAAATTGTTTTCCCACTTCTCTGAAGCCACTGTAGAGATATTAGTATGCTTGCCAGGCCGTATTGGTATTTGTTGTATGGTTTTCATATCCACTTTCTACATCACAGTTTGACATCTAGTAAATATCATCGTCGCCGTTCGCTGTCCCCTTGTGGACCATTTCAGTCGTTTTAGCCAGGGTTTACAGATTTAGTTCTTGTGATTATAATGTTATTGTGATATAATCACCCACCCCCGTCCTGTTTAACTACAGTTCCTATTACAGCTCTACCACAATACACAATCAAAGCACGGAGTTCTTATGCTCTTTCTGTCAGAAACACGCTCAGCGATTAAGGATCGGTGGATATACATGTTCAGCGAAAAAGGAAAGTTAAAAAGGATCACGGTCTATGTACGTCTTTCCACCCCCTGGAGGCGGTTATCTCGACAAAAGGGTCACTTCGGCGATTATAGAAGAGAAGATCTTTGAGCATTTCTACAAATGAGGAAAGCTGGAAAGGGTCTCATCCGCGGAAAAGTGAAGGTCTTTGGCCTTTCTATTATTCAAAATAGTTTGAAATTAATACAGGGCATAGAGAAAAGGCTATTTTTACACTTCCCATATTTAAATATAGGTTTGTCCAGTATTGGTCTTTATACGGATAACGAACGGCGGCGACGAGTCATTATAAAGATAAGTTTCAAAACGATGAAAGCTGAGGGATGGTTAGATATTTTATAGAAGGAAATAAGTACATACTTTAAACAAAGAACAGTTTGCAGCCTTTACAACTCAGGGATGTCAAACATTCGACTTTAATCGAAAAATCCGATTTTTGCTGAACACCGACTTTTCAGATTTTTTTTTTTTTTTTTATTGGTGGACTGACCGCCACCCCCTCGCCATTCAGCGAACGGACTGCTTTTTATGGTAATACGTTCCGTTCTTGGAACAAAGAAACATTGGTATTTATACATTTACTTTAGTATTCAGTGTTATAAATCCACACAAGAGTGACGTGATTACATAGACTAATGGTTCCTATTCTTTCATAAAAACAATATCACATCCCTTATTTATTGATAGTTATTAAAATTTAACATCTATGTGAAATAATGTTTTCATGGAGTCGTGTTGTCGTACAATTATGGCCGGGTGTAGCGAGTTAAACCATGCCAATAATTGCAAATTTTTTGTTCCTCCGCCGTTGCACAATATTGGGCTCTAAGAATAGGAGAGTGATGTAACGATTGTGTTCCTCTCCTGCATTATGACTGCTCTCTTTCAGCATGAATCCTAGTGTAGAACTTTTTGACACGGAGCAGGGCGGAAAAAAATACGTTATGAAGACAATTAAATAACTCAGACAACAGGTCAACAGGAACAGTGCGAACTCTCGGGCAGGCTGTAGGTTTCATAATGTAGGTTTCATTCTATGAAACCGGCAAATAACACGCAGGGGACATACGATAGATTCAGCTTGGGCAGCGCGATAAATTATTGCACTCGGGATTTCAATTTTAGTATGAATGAGTTGATCTGCAGAGCAGGGGACGATTGTTATCGTGCAAATGCTAGATTTAATGTCAAACAGCGGTCAGATTACTCTTCTGATTGGACGCTTACTCAACCAATATCGCTGTCTGTCTTCCTTCCCCTCATTCACGATGCTGCTTATGCTTATGTCTGGCACAAAATCGTAAAAAATCTTATCTGATTTGTCTTTCGTGCATTTTGTCATTGTTCAGTTTATCAGCCTGCCTATTTGTCTGTCTGTCTAATTGTCTGAATGTTTGTCTTTGTGTCTACTTATTAAATATGTATCCTCTCCTCCACCAATCCGTCAGCCCATCGGTATCTGTTTCTCTTTTTTATGTCAGTCCATTAGTTAGCTTGGCAGTTTGTCTACCTGTCTTTCTGCCAATCTGTCTGCCTGTCTGTCTGTCTTTCAGTCATTCTGTCTGTCTGCCTGTCTGTCTCTTTGTCCCACCTTTCTTACTTTTTCAAACGTTTTCATTTGTTCTATTGCTTCTCACCTCTCTCCCTCCCTCTTCCGCCCCTCTGTCTTAGTTCTCTCTCCCTTTCTGTCTCCTCTCTCTCTCTTTATCTCTCTCTCGGTGTCTCGGGATTTATTTTGGTGGTAAACCCTCAATAGGGGCATCGTCCTCCGTCAGATTTCGAAAGAATACAATGTCCCTTAGCCGTGTGGTTTCTCCAACTTAAAATCAATAATTGTATTTATAATTTTAAATAGGATCATGATGTGTAGGATCTTATTTCACCAGTCGCATAACAAAAACGATATTTGTATTGTAACATTACATCTTCCCCCTCCCCCCTCTCTATCTTTCTCTCTCAATCTCTATCTCTCTTTCTTTCCCTGTGCCTTTCTCACTTTCAGTTCACTCCTTCTGTATTTCTTGTACTCTCTCAAGTGGTTTTATGTATGTATGTTGTTGTACAGATGGGTGGATGGATCGACAGAGGGATGAATATATTTATGCAAGGAGTATACTGAATGCTTGATATGCATGTTTGTGAGCCACTGTGTATAGATACAATCCATCCGCGATTTCTCTGTCAGTCATTCAGTTTGTGTGTATAGACATCTGCGTTTCTATCTGTCCATATATCAGTCTGTGTTTGTATTTTGTCGGCTGTTTGTATTTCTTTCTATTAACCAGTATCGCTTTGTCATTCTACCAGTCTCTGAATGTCTTTTTTCTTTGTCTTTCTCTCTCTCTCTTTCTCTTTACTTGTCTTCCATACCTACTTATATAAACACACCAACTGTTTGCCTCTCCTCTTTTCAGTTCATTTGCTACTCATGTCTTTAATATTTTTTAACTGTTATAAAAGCGCAACATTCTCCACGGCGCCAGCTACCATATGTTATCCTATAGATTTTTACTTGACTCTTCAGTTGTCTTGAATACAATCACTGAGTCGAAAAAAAAAATGGGGATTAAAATAAAATAGAGAAGAGTCGATAATCCCAGTGAAGCACGACACAGAGTATTGATATTGGACTTGTAGTACTTGTAGGGTACTAGAATAATGTAGCGCATTACACTCAGGAACAACAAAGAACGCACGCCTTATTACTTATTCCCAATGCTGTGCAACTATACAGTAAAAATATTGTGCACTGCTCCACATCATTGGCTGTCTTCTGCTGTAAACTTCGTCATCTTGCTCATTGTTCTCAGCATGCCTTGCCTGATACTTGCTCCGGCGGAATAGTATAGGCGTCTTGAAATAATATCTTTATTATATTGCACGGCACTTGTTTTGGTGGGAATAACAGTGGCGCGTATGATCATAAACTTTGCTAAATGAGGTAAATTGTTTACAGTTAAATCAGAGCTTATAGACCCATCGCCGGTAAGTGGATGTAGATGAATAGAAAGTGTGTGAAAATAAATACCCGCTTTGAAAAATGAAACTAAAGCACCTGCGAAAAGACCGTCACTGCATTCTCACTGCAATATCAGAGCAGTAATTAACTCTTTCCCACCGCTAAAGTGCGACCTAGGCGAGTACGCATTTGAATTGAACGTGTCTGAACAAGGCCTAAGATTTGCGTGTGTATGTGTATTGTGTGTGTGTGTCTGTGGAAAGATCATTTCGTCATTGCTTTCCTCTCCTTACAAAGACTGACTGACTGACGGACTGTGCGCCAGCGATCGATTTTTCTGTCATTCTAGATTTCGCTGTAAGTTTTAAGGCAGACATTTGAAAGGATTTTCTTTTTTCTGTGTACACCTTTTCCTTTTTTTGCCTTTTCACAGTCTTTTGTAAGCGCCCGACGCAAGACTGCTTTTAAAAATATTCGGGGCGATCGAATTTGATAGATCCACGATTATTATTTTGTTTCTTTTGTGTACTCTTACTCATTGATATATGGTTCTATATATTGCGAAAGAGAGTTACCTCTGCGTCAAGCCTTTATCTACAGTAGCTTCCCCACCAAGCCAGAACTGTTTTCAGAACTGTTTTACAGATTTTACAAAATGTAGATTCGTGTTTGCATTTTGAATGAGACAGAGCCAGGACGGAATGTAAATTGTAGAATAATCATGTTAGGAACACCCAGGCTGGCGGATCTTCATCCATTCAAAAAAAAAAAAAAAAGATCTAGAACCTATAGCAGGGCATTTCTCTTAGAGTGTGCGACTGAAAGTAAAGTAGTAGGATTTTTTTCCGGCCAGTCGATTGATTAGAGACTCAATTTGAAGTCCCCCTCCCTCTCTATGAAAGAGAAAGTACTTTACAATACATTTCGCCCTTGCATGCCTATATTGTCAACATGTCACTGCCTACAGAGTTATAGACGTGGAGATGTCATTACTGTATAGTTATTGATATTGTTGTATGGTCCAGTTATGTCAAACACGGTCTCTTTCCGTCTGTGTCTATGTGCCAAGTACTTGATCTATTTCTCTCTCTCCATCTTCCTCCTCTGCTATGATGAATATTGTCATGCAGGTTCCTAAAAAGCCATTGTTTCTCTGTGACAATGCCATGCCACCTAAATAAAATTTTCTCATTTCGACCAATTAATATTCGCTTTCTGAGGATCAGTTTACACAATAAAAAGGCCGCAATTCGTCTTATCCCTTTTACATCATATCGGCTTATGTACAGAAATCTATGGCTAGCCATAAGGCAAACCGCATATTTACACCAGTACGGTTGTCATAGCTGCTACTGATTGTCGTTTGCCTGCTCTGATGGATCTAATCATTGTTACGCATCATGATAAATAATTTTTACTCTTGGATGTCATTGACACCGTATTTGCCGCAGTGTAGCCGTAGTCATGTTGCCGCGTCATTTAATAAAATCGCAGTCCAGCCCAGTCAGTTGAAATTGAGACTAACTACTGTCAAGGATGACATTATGATGTACAGCCCTAAAAATGTCCTTTTATTTTTTCCACTAGCTTTCCAGATGCTTAGTAGTGTAGAAAAAAAAAAGATAAGCTTCCACACAGAAAATGTCAAACCTCTTCGTTAGGTTTTAAAGACGCCTTTCAGCCCCTGTGACGACTATCTCGCGTAAAAGCTTTAGAGCACAGAAGCTAATGGGGAACGCAGTTAGATTTGTCTGGCCTGTTTCTCAACATTTACAATAGAACCATTAAAATTTATGACAGCGAATAAGGAATAAAACTGCCTGAATCAGTCTCTGATGTATGTTTGTGGATTTCTGATCACAGTTGTTGTAAACTATGCATTGGGTCCACTGTGTTTAGTATTGATCATAACTGCAATACTGAGCACTGGAAGGTTGATGAAAATTGCAACAATCTCACACATAAATTCCATATCCAACAGCAGAATTCTCAGCGTTGTCTCTGCTTTTCTTTGACCCAAGGGATATAATTGGTCTCGGTGATAGTAATCTAAACAGAATTTGCTTGCCTGGCAGTTAAACTGAAAGCCCGCTAATCCAGGATGATGCCTGATGAGCTGACTGTTAGAGAAGGTTATCGCAGAATACAAGACTATCTTGGATAGTTATTGTTGCTTTATTTGTCTTTGCCAAATTCTCTATTCTCCTACTGGCGTAGGTAACTCTAAGTCTTTGCTTTCTGCTCTGCCATACGTTCACCGCCCAAACGGTGTGTCTCAAAGTATTTGTGAATACAGAAATCCTGCCGGGATTCAACAGGCAAGTTCAGCCGTTATATATGACAGACCACCAGTCAAGACACAAACAATGAAACCATAAAAGCAAATCATTTCATTAAATAAAGATAGCGCCATTCCGTTGTTACTCATGATGGGGCTATCAGAGAGAGTTGTCTCAGAGTAAAGAGACAATCTTGGGTAGTCACTTATCATTGCTTTATTTCTCTCGACCAAATCCCCAGAGATCTTCCAACAGGCTTAGTGAGCCCTATATATTCATCTGTTCACTCTTTCACAATCGTCAGTACGTAGTGATTGTCTGGGCTATTTGTTCAATGACTTCCCATTCAGTCTCACTAATTCTCTGGCGCCCAGCGGTCGATTTCTCCTTGTGTCAACTGGACTTTTCTGTTGACCATTATGGTTCTCCCTGCCTCCCTCCTCCCCCCCCCCCCTCATCCCCCACCCCCTAAATCGCCCGTGAATTGATGGGACTGAACTCTCTTTCTCCAGTGGCCAGGTCTCTGTACTGTTCCTGTAGTCCGGGTTGGAGAATGGAGGTCAATTTTTGTAAAACTGCTGCAATTCAAAACTTAAAACGCACTCAAGTCTGTTTTTCTATGTTAGAAGTTTTCAGTGAAATTATAACAGTGTATTATCATCAGTGCAAATTTTATTGACTTCTTTCTAACATTCTCTGTCTACTCTCCCCTTCACTAATACCTCATTCCACGTTCTACTCTCTCATACTTTGTCTGCCATTGTCACTAAACACTTTCATAATACATGTGTGTATATAACATACGACGAATCTACGAAACTAGTCAAACAAACAAGGAAACAGTAAAAAAGTAAATCACTCCATGTAGGTAAGTTTGTCTGCAATATTCTATTTAAAGCGAAATTAACTCTTTATAAATAGTTCGTTCTTGCACAGTTTTATTGTGCATATATTATGAATGATACACACACAGTGTTGCAGTACTGTTGGTATTGCAGAATTTATTGGTGAGTAGGTAAGTGGTTCGAGTTGCGTGCAAGGTTGATGACATTTTGACTCGCACTCATTTTGCCTCCCCGTTGTGTCCGACTGCCTGCCAGAAAAGCTGTGCTGTACCGGAAATCGGCAAAAGGTCAGGGCCATTAACCCTAATGGTAAAAACTACTGCTGGCACGCCAGAGTTTCTCTATCATCATGAAAGTTAGTCATTTTCCAGAAATGACAGCTTAGATCTAAGGGGCAGGATATAACCTGACTACTTTCTTTTTCTTCCTCTTCTTTTTCTTCTTCTTTTTGCTTCTTCTTTATATTATTGTTATTATTACTGTTATCATTATTATTTGGAAATAAATTCTTATGCAATATATACCGAACATTTTCTTCTTCCTCTTTCATTGTCTTAATTGTTTTGTTGTTTTTGTTTTGTTTTGTTTTTAAATAAGAATTCCAATGTGAACTGTGATGAGTAAGTGTGACCAGATCGGCCCTTTGTTACCTTTAGGGTGAATGCCAGTCATTTGTAAGTGGGGAAGGGGAGGGTAAGGAGGAGGGATCGTGCAATTTAACCCATGTGTCATCAGTCACTCAGTCAAATCAGCCATTTAGTTTGTGCGTGCCTCATTTTCGAAATGACTCAGTATATTATGAGGGGAGCAGGCACCCATAGTTATTTTTGGAGTTCTGGTGGTATGTCAACCAAATATGAAGCTCTTTGTCTCCTGTATATTTCAGATGGCTGGTATTTACCTTAAAAGAAAAAAAAGTGACGGGAAAGAGGTAATTTAAGAAGAGGTGTCATTGAGTAAGTGTTAGTGAATTTCATCTCTGTTATAGCAAGAACAAAAATTGTATGTCGTGGCTGTCCACTAAATATATGGGAGAAGGGATTTGTTAGCTGTAAAGAACAATGAGATGACAGGCCGAGAAAGAGAAAGGGAGGACTTAGTAGATTTCTGCCGGGACGATTAAAGACGGCCCCAATCTATTGTGATTCCTCAGAGGACGTGAAATATTTGCATTCTCCATCTGTAAGCTGTATAGATGGAATCTCATGAGACAGTATGCTGCACTTTGGTTTTCGTATTCATAATAATTTGACAAGATCCTCCATTGCCGGACTGAAATCACCGAAAGAAGATTCTCTAGGATATTGGAATGGTACATGCTATTCTATGGGTGAAAAACATGAATCAGACAGTGCATTACAAAATAATTGTGTTGTCATGTTCGCTGTGGGGAAAAAATATGCCCCAAACTATTACGACAATGTTTGCGCGAACTATCGAAGAGGTTCCCTAACATACGTTCTGTAATACGTCTTTCAGCCTCCTAGTGGAGGTTATCTCGATGGACCTAACAAATAGAACAAACAGCCAAACGTTGTCTCAGTAATGGTTATCGTTATTCCAGGAGGCGATGGTTTACGTTAGATTCGACGTCACATTCCCATGGCTAACTGAAATATGTCAAGCAAGAGCCATTGCAATGCGAGAGGACAGCACTAGAATTATTATTGCTATCTTACCTTTCAGGGTGCACAGGTATTCAGGCATATCAGGGGAAGAGATTTCCTTAGCTTCGTTCATATCGCACGTTTCTTTTCCTAGTGTAAAAAAAGATAATGTGAACTGGGTTAGATTTTGCACGGGGTTACAAAGACGGGCTTCGGTTAAATTACATTGCATGCTTTATGGCTTTCAACCTTGGGCTGTATTTGGTAGTGTGAGTCATAGAATGTCGATATTACGTTGATTGCCAGAGAAGTCATGGGGCCTTTTACTAGGAGGACTGCTGTACGCTGGAAATGACTTTGTGTCCCAACTTTTTGACTCACTGAGAGGAGTGGGCTTTTTTTTCATCAAATCTGATAAAAAAATTACAGAAATGTAGTTCTTTCATCAATCATCTGTTCCTCTTCAGCCTGCTTGTTCTGAGATTGTGCATGAAAGTTTATGCACGTTTGTTTGAAAACGTTATGGTCCTTACCTCAACTAACCATGAACTATGAAAGTTTTTTTCTTTTTAGGATAAATAAAGTTTATCGTGTCTCATCTTATCTTGAGGATAAATAAAGTGTATGTTATCATATCTTGATATTTCTTATTTTATCTATAGATTTTGCTGCTTTGCCTGATTCTTTTAGTATAGCATGGACCACCAAAGCTGTTTGCAGCTGACACTTTTTTCCTTTTATTTTGATCAACTGTATCAGACTGTCTGTTTCTATTTCTAGTCTTGCACCGTGTCCGCCCTCCTTTGTCGCCTACTAGTGCATAGTTAATAGAGTTCGAATTTTGTATGGAACAATGTAAATGAAACTTCATTTTGTCACACATAATATATCTAAACAGGCATCTTTATTCTTTCCGAAGATAAGTGGGTGTTATTTCAGTTGACCTTAATTCAGGATATTTTGAAACCGATACCTTATCTTATCTCCTTAGATTTACATACTTTTATATAGACACTTGAAAACGACAAGCCCGTTAGATTGTTGTTTTAGTTTATCACAGGCCATTCAAGAAATATCGAAGTTCCATTTTGCTAGTGTTTGCTTTATTCATGAAGAGTTCTCTTCACATGCACACATAAACCTATTCAAAATACACTATAGAGCAAGATAAAACCGATTTACTATGATCTCTGCGCTATAGCAAATTGTTTGCATACTGTATCGAAACCAGACAGCATTATGGTTTTTAAATGTACTTACTAGTGCAGCCATAATTTGGGGTTCGGTATGGATAGATAGGGTTTCGTTATATGCTTTCACAAGAAGAACTCTTATTTGTTTATAGTAGTATCACCTCGCTACTGTTCAGTGCAGCGATGACAATGTCTGGCCAAGGAAACACATACCGATGTGAACTGTTTTTTTCGAACCATGAGAAGTAAACCATGAAAACATAATGTTGTCAACCGGTTGCTGGGTAGTTAGCACTAGATATGATATATTACATTGGCTTTGTTTACTCCACGGATGTAAATCCATTAACTAGAAAAACGCCGTGGCCGAGGGGTCAAGTATCTGCTCCTCAGGAAAAGTCCGCCATGGCTTCGAAATTTGAATCCAAGGGCGGAATGGACTGATCAGAGGTTTAGAATCTGTTGCTGTTGTTGTTGTTGTTGTTGTTGTTGTTGTTGTTGTTGTTTTAAGTGAGTCAAGGTTTTCTGATTTTTGGGGAACCGGGCGTTTAGCCTTCTTGGGTAAAGGCGAATATGTTTCGTTTGTCCCATGTGTATTTAAATGGCAGTTAAAAATCGGATGAAAAGTAATAAATAATCCATATACAAAAAGATACCGGGGGGGGGGGGGGGGGGGACTGCCCCCAAAAACCGTCGAA
>JBCEWB010202069.1:13446-24573 GCA_039654565.1 Peronia peronii
CTGGCTGAGACAGCAGCTTCTAAAAGCTATTTTCAAGGGATAAACTGGGGAAGGGGGAGGGGGTGTATTATCCCAACAAATAGTCGACTAATGTAGCCGTTTTTGTTTTGTTTTGTTTTGTTTTGTTTTGCTATTTTTATTCCTTCATACCAACAAGGCACATAGAGATAACGTAGTTTCCATTTTTCTCAGGTTTTTCACATCACTTACCGTGATTCAAAATGCCGATAGGTTCAGCCTTGGGATTGTGATTAAAGAAAAAAATGCATTTATTGCCGCTTTGACTTGGCTGTATGTCGAAGGTTGATGTTACTGTTTTGTTGTTATTCATGATGTTGCTATTGTTGTTATATTTTTTTTCTTTAAAGCATTTCGACTGTTTGTTGTTTGCGAGTCATAACATGAAATATATTTCCCCAAAATTAGCTTCAAGTTTCATTTCAATCTGGTTTTTGACATAGACATTGTTAAGTGAGCAAACAGAATATACAGTACGAATGGGCAGGGTAGTGGCCAGCACTGTATGGTTACAAAGTGTCTTACTCTGGTTCATTCTCTCATTAATATGCATTATGAATTTTAATCACGCATCAAAAGGTTTCATTTTCTGTATGACATCGCATAGACAGCTCTTCTCACGTTTTAATTATTAACATCATCAAAGTTGTTCCCCAACAACTGCAAGATCCCAGATATGTTGGATTTAAGAAGATGTTAACAAATCTTTGATCACCTATTGATATATGTACTGCTTTACTCACAATATAGCCGTAACCACGACGATGTGCCGTTAAATCCCAGCAGAACACAAACAAACAAGGTCTAATTAATGGCAAAATCGCTTGTAATAGCTGCTATCCAGCATGCAGCTGCGACAGTGGGCTATTAGTTTGTGGAAGGGATAATTCGGTGGAGACATCTCTCTCAGAGGCCTGGCGCTGTAAGGGTTAAACCTGTGCCTGGGTAGATAAGGCGAAAAACAATAGCATGTTTTTTGTTTTGGATTTTTTTAATTGTATGTGCAATATGAGATATCTTACCGACCCGTTTTCCTGTCAGAAGTCTCACAGGTTTGTCATGCTGTTCCTTCTGCCATGAAATCAATCATCTATATCAACTACTGAAAGCAAAATACCCATCTTGATTATAAAAGTTTGTGTTTTCAACAACAACAAAAACAGGTTTCATTAGATGGGCATGAGGGTTTGAAATAATTGATAGAAATTCTCATGGAAAGAGTGCTTGCAGTCAAAGAGTAACATGGCAATACCATTGTGAAAATTCTGTCTTCACAGTTGGCCCCACTGCCACGAACAGCATGGATTAAGTGAGTTTGAAACAAATCCCATTGAGAGAAAGATGCAGCAAGGCAGTAGTCACTCCGAAGCGCCATGCCATAATATCATTACTCACATCAAAGACCAGATTTTCTGACATGTCAGACTCATATTGTTAAATTAATGATCGAGCGGGGTGGTTGAGTTCGAAAGGTTTAAGGGAAATCATGTTGGATCTCATGTGTGTTGTGTAACCTTGTAGTTGGAATTCCCACTAAGAGCATTTCGATTCCCCATCTGTTCATCATTTTCATGGGCAGATAAAGAAATGAAAAGGGGAATTGGAACATTTCATGCAGAGAATGTGTGGAACGAATCTGACCCTGACGCTTGTTTTCATTTAGTATCATATTGAGACATTTGTTTGTGAGACTGGATCCTGAAAGTTTTAATGCAGTGTCTTGTGCACACATAGAAAGGAAAATCTTCATGCTAAATTGAAAGCAGCACTTGGTAGCAGTAAATCAGCATTGTTATCACAGATAAACAGAATGGTGTTGACAGGTGGCCGCGGCGCAGTCGGTATTGATGTATAAATAAAATAGTAGACCAAGAATGACTTTCATGTAAAGCCTGGATCATTGGATGGCAAGAGCCGAAAGAACCACTGAACAAAGAGAGGAATAAAGAGACATGGTCGCCGAGATCTTCTGTCATGTACCTGACAGTAAACTTGAGAAAGAAGAACCTGGAGGAAGGATCTGAGATTATTTTGTTTTGTTTTGTTTTATTTTGTTTTCCCCCAGTTGCCCTGTCTTCAGTAGGTAAATTTTTATCCAAGCGGATCCAGCGAAGTAAATGGATTTTGAAGGGCGAACGGGTTACAAGTTGTGACATATGGACTAACTTTACACACACACACACACACACACACGCGCGCGCGCGCGCGCTCGTACACACACAACATACATGCACAATATTTTCTTACTTATGGCTCACATTTGTTTTTTGTTTCAAACGTGATTTAGGAATAGCACTGTTTACAAAAGATTCTTGCGGATCAATAATAATAATATAAAAAAAATATATAATAAAAAAAAAATAATTCAGCCACTTTTCTTTGATATCCTCTCTCTCTCTCTCTCTTTCTCCACACACTCATTTGTCCTCTCCCTCCTTCATCTTTCACCTCCTCCCATACTCACGCCCACAAAAGAGACCAGTATATATGCCGTAACCAATTTTTTTTCTTACTTCATAGACAACAAGCTAAATGAATAGAATAAACAGAAAGCATCTCCGCCTCCCCCTCACCCTCTCTCCTCAAAACGTTCATCAAATGCCTTTTTTTTTCAATAGGGTTGCCTGGTTTAGTCTGATACCAAGAAGATAATAAACTGAAGAGACCATTTTTTCAATAGGGTTGCCTGGTTTAGTCTGATACCAAGAAGATAATAAACTGAAGAGACCATCTCCGTCCGGCTATCTATCTGGCTGGCATCGTTGCCGATAAGAGCTGTCCGGTTCGGTATTTCATAACTACCACGCTGTTTCTCTCAACGTGAGTATAGCTAGGCTGAAGAAACAAACCCCTTTCTTGTTTCGGTGTCGATGGACCTATTGGTTTTGGTTTTTTTCCCTTTCTCTGTGAAGAAATATTTGACCCGTCCTTGAGAGAATAAAATAATGTGTTAAGATTGTACCTAATAGTTCACTTAGCTGTTTTTTTTTTTTGTTTTTTTTTTTAAAAATATGCTTTGTTTCTAGGGAGTTTGTTATTTTAGGGCGGTTACGATAGGGAAGGACTGTGTGTGTGTGTGTATGTGCCTGAGTATGTGTTTGTATGTGTGTGTATTGTGGGGTTGGAGATGGTAAGGGGGAGGGAGAGATTGCAAGAGGAAGGAACAATCGGTATGGATTTGTAATTTCGAAAAAGTCTTATCGCCATCCATGCTAGTCTGTGAATACATGGCTTTAGGAACTCTAGAAAACAAGCAATCCTACATAAGTTTTAGCAGATCTGTCCTTCTCAGAACATTCATAACGAGCCATTTCTTTCAGCGAGCCAAGGCACATGAGATATGAAATAAGTATTTTCAAGAGAGAAAATAATCTCTACATGAAACATTTTATTAAAGAAAGCAAAACATTTTCATCAATAAGGAACATTTATTTTCTATATCCTTTTAGATTTTTCCACTGAAGATGTTTTTTCCTCCCTCCTCTCTCTCCACCCTTTTTCTGCTATTTTTCTAGGGCCATAAATCGATTAACTTAAAGATGTTAGATGTATTAGGATGAGGGGTTCCATAATGACATCATGAATAGTCGGATTTAAAAAAATAACAGTTTATGCTCTAAACTCACAATACGAGTGCCGTCTATCACTGCATTGTTTCCTATTTGCCAATGAATTTCAGTGCAAAGTCTGAGTAGCGAGTCATGGGTCAGATCGGCTCCTTTGACACTTCTAGGTTTGATGATGGCTGCGGAATCAGACACTCAACCCTTACATGGATGCCTGTCTCGATTACGACCTTACATGGACCAGAGACTCCACATTATGGTCTCTTAGCATCTACCAGGTTTCTTGTTTGTCGAGTCCTGCAAGCACATTTAGGATACTTTGGCAAAACGCCTTTCCCTTGAAAACATCTGTTTCTTGAAAACCGAATTTTTGATCTGGTGATTTCTCCTTTAACACACAGTGAACAAACTGCGTTTAAGAACTGAAGGGGTGACAACCATGTTGTCATCTAGTATTGTGAAATATTATGTCTTGGTGAACATGGAAATAAATAAGGACGAGACTTTTGCTAGAGATGGTCAGAATAGTCACAGTGATCCATTGCTACCAGAATGAATAGATGGTATTAGTGTTATAACTGAATGTTCCATTGATTAAAATCCTATATCTCATCCTTACTTTTACCCTAATCGTAGTCCTTAGCTCCATTCCTAACCCTACTCTAAATCAGACCATAACATAAATCTAATCCGACGTAGCCTGGTATGGTACTTCTCTGTTCTGGAGTTTAGAATCTAAATCTTGAATCCACAAGGTCTAATCCACTGTTCCGAATCAAATCAAACAATGCAATTTGTTTGGTCGAAAAAGAAATCGATCACTGGGTCTCTTTGGACCACCTGGTCGCAGTCATCGGATAAAACAAGTGTTCTGTCAAAGTGCAGTGGAAATGCTGGCAAGGGCGATTATCCTTACCGAGGCACACGTGGTTTTTGTTTTCTGTTGCGCGAGAGCTGATGGGCTGTGGCCGATGGTGCCAGACAGGGTGAAGCTGCTACTGAGTAGACGTGTCTGGGTGTTCTCATTCGTGCAAAGACTATCGGTCATTACACTTTAGGTGGAAAGATAGGTCAGAAAGTATTATATTGGTGCCACTGCGTAAGTATGAGATGAGAAAAAAATGCACATTTGGGAAGGGCATAACGGAGGATGATTACATTACTTTTTTTCCAAACACATTATTTCTTGTAGTCCAGAAAACAATCATGTGACATTATTGCATGTAAAGACGAAAATCTGTATTTATGCACAAACTTTGAAAAAATGGGTTAAAGGACAGGTTCTGAGCATTCTGCATGCAGGCGCTAAAGCGTTTAAACTGTGAAATGCTGATGGCGAAAAGAAGAAGAAGAAAAAAAAGACCGTCTATACCCCTCTTTGTGTTGTTTCGAATGGTGTCAGATCCGTGGTTATTTTTAGAACTGACCGGCTGTGTCTATACATTTAAGTCTGACCAGAGGTTTTGCCAGTCTGCATTCTTTTTCCCACGTGGTATTGATGACCAGCTTTTTTCCCTTTTGGCGCCTCTGTTCTGTCTCTGGCTTTGAACCAGTGCTTCACCCGCATAGACCCATTCGGCTCTTTCTATAGCTTTTGTATGTTTGCGATCTGTTTTTTTTTTTTTTTAACTCGTTAAAAAGTCCCTTACTGTGAAAAGTAATGTCTGTTCCTACTTAGTCATCATTCTGTTTATGTTGTCCTTACTGTTTTTTTTTTTTTTTTTTCTCATCTATTCAGTTGATTATCTTTCCAGGTTGTTAGATCGTGTTACACGGTTACTTTCGTAACTTTCTCTTCTGAGCTGATTTTCAAATCTTCTGACTTTTTCTTAAGCAGTTTGTTGTTTAGACTTACCGTTTTAAAGCAATGCATGTTGGTTGAAGAATGAACTATCTAAGGCACTAGTTCAGAATATAGACCGTTTCAGTGATATCAGCTATGGACGACAAGAGCCCTAGTGGTCGTATGTTTTAGCCGCATTCTTCACATGCACGCAGCATTAGAAGGCTATGAAGAATATAAGTAAAGGGGGAAAAAAACAATAAGGATATCCCAAAGAATCTTTCTGGCATGACCATGCCAACTGAATGCTGACAGAAATAACACTTTATTTGCTCGACGTATGTAATGGTGGAAGAACAGAAGTGAGTGAAGGAAAAAATAACAATAGCATAAAGAATGAAATCGTCCTGGCATGTTCAAACCAATAGAAGGCGGGGAGACACATCAACTTATTTGTCGCCTAGGTCCACCTTCTAGCAATCGATTCACATCTTAGCGAGAATGCCTGTTGTGCGAAGTACTCAGTGCTGCTTCAAGGTCTCCCCAGTATGTTTGCACAGACGGGGACGTGCAGCTATACAAATCACATTATCCCGTCCTCAGAAAAAGGTGCTTTGTGGCTCTGGGAGAATATCCGATCATAATCGTGGGGGATCTTTTTTGCATTGGGCCAAAAAACTGTGTTGATGGGTTTGTTGAAAGTATTTGCCCTCGCCATACTTATCAGTGTAACCGATAGTGCCACGGAGGACCCCGGAGTCATTTCCAATGTATAAGACCTACATGAATTTACAACGCAATGTTACGGGATTGTCATTTCCGGCAATTTAGCATTGCTGCGCGTGGACTGTTAAGAATGAGAAAGGGAGATTAGCCTCTTCTTTTGAACAATGTTGCATAGCCCCAGAATTTTCGTTTTCTTTGGTGTGGAGGCGCTGGAGAGAAGCAAACAGATTAGTGAACTAATTGTTTCTTTCATGGTCTTTTTTCTTTTTGTCGACCAATTCAATTACAGTTTTTTTATTCTTTCGTTCGACCCATTCTCTTGACACCGTTTTCTGCATGTGACACCGTTTTCTGCATGCCATATCCTTTGTCGAATAGGAGGGAAAAAAGACCGTGTTTTTCCTCGTTTGGACCCCTGAATACGACAGAATATTACCTTATTTACAACCGGTCTCAAAATCACCGTCTTTCAATATATCAGAGATTGGTCTTTGTGAACTGTCCAAATATGAAGCTTGGAAAACGTTCCCTATCACCGGACGTAACACCGTTCTCTAAGCTCCATGTTCATTGATGGAACGAGCGTGATACCAAAGCGCCATCGGATTGGCAAGGGAGACCAATTTTGCAGGTGTTTTTAATGTCAGGGAAGTATTTTGAGGAAAAAATACGCATAGAAAAGAGTTACTTAAAAAACAACAACAAACAAACAAACAAAAAACAAAACATACAGGACAATAACAACTGTCAGACTATCATATCTTATTTGAAGGCGAATGAATATCATTCTATAAACAATGAACAATGGCATTCAGCTTCTCTGCTGGCACTTTGAAGGTCACTTGTCGGAGGGAGATCCTCGGGATATGAAGAATCAATAAGAAGCCGGTGTTATCTTAACAGTTCATACACATTATTGCTTGAATTCCTGGAAGACAATGCGATTTACAGTATGTCTGTTTATATATTGTCTTTTGCCTGCCTTAACAGCAGCCGGGCCTCCATTTCGTTACTTGCTTCATTGTACTCCTGTCAGCATCACTTTTATAACTGTCTCTGGCCGCTCTTCCCGCTTGCTTTTTCTGTTTAAGTTTTTAGTCTTTTCGTATCCATATTTAACGTTTTGTACGGAAATACAGCCACTTCAGTACCAAATGGCAGCCAGGGCCTCTGTGACTAGTTCAGATCTTAGTTCTGTTGCAAATAAATCGTTCCGGGCTGTCAGACTATGCTGGCTGAAAGACTACCTTAATTTTGACAAAACTCCTTTTTTTTTCTCGAAGGCTGCCGTATCTGGAAAGTTGTGAATTAGATTCCACACCTCTCATTCAGCACACAGTAAACAAAGTGCAGTTCCTAGAGAATCAAGTGATGCCATAGGTTGCCTTTTAATCTTATGGAAAGCTGGATTTGAATAGGTGAGAAAGTATACTGTAATGAACAAAGACGTTTCGTCACATACGTTAGAAGGGACGGGGGTGCCAAGAGCAAAATCAGACGATAGAGTAGAGCTGCAGTAGGCTTAGACCATGGCCTGGCCACTCCGTGCTTAAGGCATCGGGCCGGGCCATTCTATTGTGGTTAGCCAAAACGCCTTTTTTCATCACAATAAACAGTAAACACGTATAATATTTCCGCTCCTCTTCAAATATAATTGTCTATTTGCAGCATGTCATTCTCTAGAAAATGCATCTTGTTCAACATTGTGTTGATACCTCAATCTGGATCTTCTGGGACATGAAATTTTCAAGAATGGTGTTTTGTCACTATAGGTTAGCATTGTTTGATCATTGCTTATTCCCCAGGGTGTTTGTTTTTTTTTTTTAATTGTTTATACTGAGGCTGATACACTTCAGTGAGTTTCTTTTTTTTTTTTTAACCCAACACTAACATGGTTAGCAATGAAAACTTTCTTATTTGTATACCATATAATGCTGAGAGAAGATTCACATGGTCGGTCGAATTAAAGACTGTAAATGGGCCTTCACAAAATTAAATAATAATCTTTTAAAAGCCAACGAAAATTGTAGACGACAAATTTAGTTTAAGCCCGGTACATTTACATGAAAACGCCTCGGTCTACCCGGCCATAGTACAAGGGGTTATATTTTTTAGGTCAGCACTAGAAGTCTGTAATTATAAAAATACAGGGTCTATAATCTCATGCGGGTTGGAAAACCTGTGGATGATAGGAATCTGTCCTCTTGGATCGGTCACGCTTCACTGATTGTCAAAACACATAAACCAGGATGGTGAAGGAACTCGCTTAGAATTTCCCACTAGAAACATATTTGTTTGATGTCTTTGTGCCGCTGTTGTTATTGTTGTTGTTTTGTTGTCGTCGTCCTCGTTCTTGTTACTGTTGTTGCTGTCATTGTTGTTATTGTTGTTTTACCAATATTCCTGCCATGGTTACGGATAACATGACTTTCCTTGTCATTCACGAGGAAGTCAGATTGCTAGAGAAACGGATGTTTGAGGGCGGGCGAAATCTGAATATAAACAGAAGACTTCAGATTACGTCATGTTTATTCACAGCTAGGGATTATTGCTTTGTTAGTCTGTTTTCGCTCATCCGCCCTTTGATAGAGCCCTAAGTGGGTCCATATACCCATACAAATTATTGTGACACAGAAGTAAGCCTCAGACACGATGTTTTCGTTAGATCTCGACAAGGCAGAAATAGGTGCCTTGGACAGGGTCGAAGTCAGCCGAGACTTCTCATTTTAAGTGCATGCGACTGTTAAGGGAAACGGGGGTGGATGGGGGCACCTGCATTTGCCAGTTTGAGGTGACAATATAGGTCTTGTGGTGTTTTCTACTGCTAAAGGGGAAGGGTGGGGAAAGGAGATGTGTTAAACTTCAAAATATCGCAGAATGAAAACGCCAGATAAAAATAATGATTATGCGCCAAACGATGGCCTGTTCTGCCGTCTAGCGATAAAGGGATTCATGAAATTAACCCTCTTTGACTCAATATTTGTTTTAAATTTAAATTCACATGATTATCATAAAGCTCCCTCCACCGTTAGCGCTCCGTTATGGAATCTCAGCATGGGTGAAAGATGCGCCCCTCGTGGCTTGACGGCTTTGAACGTGAGATTTAGCCTTCGAATGTTAAAGGGCCTGTCTGGTCAAAGACTCCTTCCTTCTTTGCATTTTTAATTATCGGTTTTCAAATAACATCTAGTACAGAAGTAATGCATTCGTTTTGTCCGCTTGAATGAAATGTCATTTTTTTTTTCAAAAATATCATAGAATCGTGAGCTCATCAGCAGTTCCAGCTGACATTTTTAGAGTCAAAACATTGAAAATCCGATTAGTCCTGGCGAGTTTCGGTTTTAAGTCGGGCTTGGTCTGCAACTGACAACGGATGGCGTGGGGAAATGTGGAAGGGAAATGTACTGTGGGGAAATGAGAAATATATTGATCATGTAATCGGACGTAGTTTAAGCCAATGTGTATGACAACGCCCATTGTGTGTATTTTATCCTGGTCTTCTGTAACATTCGGGCGAATTTTGTTTCACAAATTACTCCTTGAGTCCCTGGAAAGCGGAATGTTCAATGTGTTTTGGCTCCTGTAAGATCCACATATTGAACTAAAATGCAAACATTCAAAACAAACTTAAATACCTTTGCCAGACACTCGTTGGCTCTTTGTCTCTAGTAAATGTTGATGTATTTATAGTCAGGTGAAATTCCAGTGTCCTAAGCTGACTTCTCTTAACTGAACTAAAAGTTGTAGAAAAGATCCAGGTTGGATCCTTAAATAAATGCTGGTGGACAATTAGTATAGCAAGCGAAATTGACCAGATGGTGTTGAACTGGTCTTCAAGACGTAGAAAGCCCATAACCATGAATACCTTTTAGCTTTTCTGTAGACTACCCTGAGATCTTGGTAACATAGTGTTTTATATCCAGGGCTAGACTTAGTGGTATAACTATTTTAGCTTGCTGGAACATCATGATCAAGATACATCGCTACAGCATTATCAGGGCTACAGTAGAACTCAGACACTCAGCCCTGCTTTTCTTTTTTTTTTTTCCCTTAAGCCTTTCAATCCTGTGAGCACACACGCGACCTCTGAAATATATTCGCCCTTATCCGAAAAGGCTAGACGTCGGGCTTCCCTACCCAGAGGAAGCCAGAGCACCGTTGAGTCACTGAAAAAATGCGGGTTTTTGATCTTCGTGTCCTTCCATCCCCCGATGCAGGACCCGCGAGTCGATCCCGGCCTGTTTTCTCCATGAGCAGACGGCAAACCACAGAGCCACTGCGCCTCCCAATGGCCCTGGTCCCTATGCGTCATGGTTTTTAAGGGTCAACGTGCAATGAAGAAATTCAGGGAAAGGGAAGGATGATGTTGGAGAAAAGGGAGTGGGGGTAACTAGACCGAATCACTGTCCAATGCATGCCCAGTGGTGTGCCGAGCGGAAAGGTCAGTGTGTGCAAAATTCAGCGAGATTTTGCCAATTTCCGGGGAAAACAGAATAAATATTTGCACCGTGTACCTAGTTTGCGAGGCTTTTCGTAACACACGTATCCCTGCAGCGCTAGCAGTGTGCTCTGGGTGTTATTTGTTGGGCTGTAAGCATTTTTGTGCACAGGTTATACCGTCTACTGGAAATATAGATCTACAAGCTTAGTGAGGTATATAGATTAGACGGGAAGTGTGAGGATCTGCTTTGAAACTCCAGACTGTTACTTGGATCAGAGATGTAGATTGCAAATAGCCTTCTGGGGCCTCTGTGTTATAAATCTTTGCATTTCTTGTATAGTGTAGAAAAAACTTGTATTTTTCATATCTCCTCCCACGAACTAGATTAGATGGTGTCAACCTTGAGAACGTGCGTTTTTATCCTTCAACTTAAGTCGTTTAACACATGTACTGTTATGGTTGCAGTGCGCTTGGTCTTATGTCTAGCAGGAGATAAATGGGCCTGGTGTGACTCGTGCTATCTGTCTATCTATCTATCTATCTATCTATCTATCTATCTATCTATCTATCTATCTATCTATCTATCTATCTAT
>JBCEWB010202287.1:0-10436 GCA_039654565.1 Peronia peronii
TTTTTTTGGAAAAGGAAAGGAAACCCGCTCCCCCCCCCCCCCCCCCCCACCATCCACCTACTCTAAAAATAATTCACTTGCACACGTCATCAAAAAGTATTTTGTATTGTGACATTTCTACTTGTCGGCTTAGGCCATTGGGCATTCATCCGTGTAAACGGAACTGTGTCTCTTTCTTTTCACTGGACATTGTCGCACTTGATTAGCGAACACAAAGTAAGTTGGATAATTAAATGAATAAATGAATCTTTAATTCCTATTACAGGTTAAATATGTCCAATCAGTAGAACGGCTTCAGTAGGACGATATTAAGAAGTGTATATATTATCTCTTATACATGAGGCCTAACTTGGAGTAGAACAAAGTCGCCAGTTGTCATTAGTAGTTTATTAACCCTTAAGAGAAGGTATCAGTATAAACATTTTCGTGAGTGCTACAACAAGTCCACTTACGACTACGTTCGATGATTATCATTCACGACACAGAATAAATATATTTCAATCTTATGTGGCTTTACATCAGTATTGAATACCGGTTTCTGCACAATGGTTGCTTGTAAGGGCCCTGAGAGTTGTAATCAAAAGTGTTCGCTTTTTTTTTATAAAAAAATCTTAATTGCTCCTGTGATCAATACATTAGTAGAACACGTCCCAGGCAGGAAGATGCGGACAATTAAGGCGCTCACTGTTATTATATAAAAATAAAATTCGAAAAAATATCAGTCACAAAAGTAATCAATACCACTCCTGAGGTGTTCTCTACGTCTTTGTCTACATATGCAATCAATGAAATTTCAACAAAAACACTCGTTTGATTTTCTATGTCGAATTCACCAGGTGGAGATCGAATCTATGCATATATACCTTGCATAAAAATGAATTACAAGACTTTTGAACAATTAACATGACTTTTTTCTTTAACTTCAGAACTTCAACAAATGAACTTAGACTCGCCCATTTGCTGCAGACCTTTCCTGCATTCTGTTACTGCGAAGCTGAAGCCTGTTCACTGTTGGCTGTTAACGCGATCTGTTCAGTGATTGCCTGGATTACAGGATTGCAGATCACTGTATGAACTAGACCCATTGTGAGAGGTAAGATATTGGCGATCATGTTTTAGGATATGATCATTCGTTTGTTTTGCTCTTGATTTTGAAGTGATTATTGTCGTTTTTGTTCTACCTTTATTACATATCATATCACTTTCATCCTTTTATATAAATATCTTGAAATACATGACATATAATGTCAACTGAAAAACAACTTAATACTATGAAAAACAACAACAACAAATAAACAAACAGAGAAACAAACACACTGAAAAACTTGAGAATTAGTAAGCTGAAAATTGATAAAATTGATGGAGCCGCAAATTTCTTACTCACTTGACTCTACATCAGGATGAAAAAAAAATAGTGGGGGGAAGAGGGGGGGGAAGGACATCCTGTCATTATTTTCAAGCGAGGGGGAAGGGTTGCGTGTTGAGAATGAATTTTTTTTAGTGCTTTGATTAGATATGTTTGAGGCACTAAATTCGGATGCTCAAATTAAACAGAAGATGTAAGAACTTTGTTTTGTGTCGTTTTGATATAATACGTCCCCATATAGGATTTTTTGTTATGAAAATTAGCTATTCGGAAAGCCAACGGCTTGTACAGTGTTGAATTTAATCATTTTGAAAATTAATGTGCACATTAATAGAACATCTCTCTATAAAAGATAATATTCAGTTGCCTTGTGCTTACATGTTAAACAATGTCTATGATAAAGCCTTTAAACATGTGTGTTCACTCACAAATTTATTTTTCGATTATCCACCATATGCAGTTTTCCTTCCCAAAACATGGATAAAATTCAGAAGAAAAAAATCATTATTGAAAGATATACTATGGAGAATTATTTAAAATCAGCGGGTTCAGAAACAAGAAAAGCCATTGGGTGGGGGGGGGGGGCGCTGGGCGTAACTCTGCAAAATTCACAATCGAATTTTTATAATTTTTCATACGGGCTTTTAGGATGCCGTTTTGTGGCATAACGGTGATGTTTCTGGCACCAGCCATTATTAATCTCATATCAGAAGAGATGAAAGTGTAAAAAAATACCAAACCAGATTTTAAAATTGCTATTCAAAAATCTAATTTTTAGGATATTCTCCTCCACCCCCACCCCTTTTTAACTTTATAAATGTCACCACTATTGTCGTTTCATATAAATGCCTTGAACTTTAGGACATGTATTTTCAAACAGTAACTAACGATAAAAAAAAAATAAAACAACAACAACAAAACCAAAACAACAACAACAACAACAACAACAACAACAACAACTGCAGAATGATAAGTTAAATTAAAAAATGATGGAACTGGATAAATATTCAAACCAGCTTGCCTCTTCGTCTGGGCAACATAGCTTATCATCTTTATCATTTTCATTATCCTCATCCTCATTAGCATTATGGTAGTCATCATCATCATCTTTGTCACCATTGCCATCGTCTTCTTTATCATCATTTCCATCCCTCAGTCCATCAATTCATTAATATATATCTATCCCTCTGTCTGTATCCATCCATTGGTCTGTCTGTACGTCTGTATCTGTCTGTATTTCTGTCTGTTTGTCCGCCTGTTCAAATATCCGTTCCCCAATAAATCCATCCATGCATCCACCATTCTATCTAGTTATCTTCATGATTCTCCTTCTTTCGCTTATCTTCGATTCTGTGATTTGATTTGATTTTTCAGTCTCTGCAAAGAGAAAAAATACCAAACCCAAGGTTGGAAATCTACCTAGTTTCACGATGCTCTGTACAGTACTGGCTGTGATGTACGCTGTGGTCACAAACACCCACCTGGCATCAGGGAAGTTGGCTGCCAATGTGTTTCAACAATATGAAATCCAACCATGGGGTTGCCAGACTCTCCACAACCTTCCAACCAAGCTAGACTGTGTTTTGGCCTGTCGATCCAATCCGCAATGTCACATGTTTGCTTTTGAGACCATATGCCAGATGTGCTCCGGCAGTGATATTTCACAGATAGAATTTGCCGTTGGACAGTTTTATTTCTTCAAAGAACATGCATGCTGGCACAATATCTCGCCTAAGTCGCGAAAGACTCTGCCTGTGCCTCTGTCATATGGCATGGTGATACGTCTTACGCTCACTGTCCAGGGGAATGAACGCTTGGCATTCTCTTTCTTTAAAAAAGGCACGAGACAATTCCACATGAGTCTTAGAATGGACATTGCCTGTGCAGTCCTGAATACATTAAAAGGCGGTGTATGGGGTAAAGAAATCAGGACATGCAATCTGTTTCCTTTCAGGATCGGACAGACTACTCATATTCGCATGCTGATAAGACCAGACAAATATGTCATCTTCTTCAATGATGTCCATGCTGCAGATTTCCCACACAGACTGCCTTTGGAAGACAGCAAAACGTTTAGATGGAGAGCAGGCCATACATATCTTGATGAAGTTTGTTACTGAAATTGTTTATTTGAAAGTTGCTATTATATCTTGTCATGTCTTGTCCTAACTTAGCCTATCCTGTCCTGGGAACTCCAAAACGATGCTGTTCCATGCTCCACTATCCTATTCCGTTCAGTCCTGATATTTCTGTCCTCTTCTATCTTGTCGCTATCCAACCATATTCTGTGCTATACTGCAGTAATTATGTTAGTTTATTGTAAGCGTAGAATGTTAGAATGCAGTTAACTTATAATAAAGACTGTACTAGTAGGATCATTTGTATTAACTTAAAAGTCGTTTTCTCACCTTATCTAGTAAACGTTTGTGTTTTTCGCTTATTTTATGTTGTGTCATATATGTATGTTTGATCAATGGATTGCTTTATCTCAACATAACCAGCCGAAATCTAAATAGAGAACAAGTCCCTACCAAGTGAATAGATCTATTTATGGGACTCGGATTCGTTTCCACAGAGCATGCGGTTGCAAAACAGGCCATGTTAACAAAAAAGCAAATGTCGTGCCACCAGGTGAAGCAGGTCAAGTGTTGAGTTTTTGATGTATGGAGTTACTGATAACAATTCAATGAGAAATGGTGCATTTTGCTCGGTTGAAGAGATTCATTAAGCTTTTAATTCTTCTATGTTGAGATATTTACATTTAAAGTCAACATCTATGACGGTATGGCCAGAAAAGTCCTATTCCCTCAGCAAAACTCTCTTTCAGATCCCACTCATTTCCCGGGTCATTCGACACACGAAGAAAAAAAAAGGAAAGAAAAGGAAAAAAATTATTTGATATGACACTAATTTAATTGCTGACACGCCCCATAAGGATTTGCACTCAAGAAATCAATAATTTCTTTTTTTTTTTTCCAACTAGCCTATGCTGTGGTTTCAGCTCTGTGCTGTTGGCTGAAATTGACTAAAGTTACAACATACAATATTGCAGTCTCTATAAAGAGGTTTACAATTGGTTGGAAGAAAGTAAAATTAAAACATAAGGGGGTCACTACAAGTGTTTCCAGATTCGGCTGGAAAGAATACAGATAGAACCAGTATTTTCTTACGTCTTCTCCAAGTATCATTCCTTGGATTCTATGCACGATTTCATCCATGTAAACCAAGAACTGAAGCATTTCTACCACCATCCTGAAGTTGGTACTGCCATAGTTTTCATCCACATTATAAAATAATTATATAGAGACCATCTATGTGCAGTTGGCACAGGGAACGGATTAAGTAGACGGTTTCAAATAAAAATAGGAGTAAAAGAGGGATGCATATTGTCCTCACTCCTTTTAGGCATAGCAGTTGACTTTATTATGAAAAAGTGCACAATAGAAGACACAGGAATGTCATGGGTTAACGGAAAATAACTAGAAAATCTGGACTTTGCAGACGACACAGCTGTACTAACCAATACCACAGAAAAATTACAAAACAAAACATCGAAGCTATAGTAAAGGGAATTTTGGAAGTCAGCCAGTTTACATATTTAGGAAGTTGTGTCGAACAAGAAGGAGATGCACCGAAAGAAATCAACATCAGAATAGGAAAGGCTGCTACAGCATGCAGTAACCTTAGCAAGATCTGGAACTCGGAATAATCAAATCAGGGGTGTCCTGGAGCTGATTTACTATTATTAAAGATAAACTATTTTATAATTTCAAACGAATTCGGCATGTTCAAATTGAAGGAAAACAAAACAAAACAAAGCACAAATGACTTTCTCGAATAGTTATCTTGGCAACGCCGCCATCTTTAAAATATATCTTCTCCACTAAAATATCAGTGGAATGGAATGAAAATTGGTCAACGTATTGTTTGACATATTGTCTAAACAAGTACATACTTTCAGCACTTAATGTGCAAAAAGAAACATATTCATCTCTGTCAAAACCAAGCTAAAGAGAAAATAGAAGAAAGTCAAGCTATTTGAGATGTACATGTGTGAATAAAAAGCAAATGAAGTGCCACAGGAAAGACACATACAGAGAAAGAAGACAGCATGGACCTCATACAGTTCAACATTAACCACTAAGATATCATTTTCTGTTCGTGTTGCATGTGATCAATGTAAATGCTTGTGTACACAGTTATGAATATAATCTTGGACATTATAAAAATCCAAGGAGATGAATAAATATTAAATAAAATAATAAATAAATAAAATAAAATAAACAAAATTTAAAAATGTTAAAATATTGATCACTGAATTCTTGAGATAACAATCTGAATTCTCCTGAAGATTCATGATCTCTTCATGAAAGCTTTGGTATACATACTTTTGATAGTTTTCTTTTACAATATTTGGTCCTCCATTATACACACGTCCTCTTATATATCGTCGAACGTGTAAAGCTATTCAGCCTTGTTAAAGCCGTAATCGTCTTGACGAGCGCTGGGATTCCAACACATCAAATAAACTAAACAAACATCAAAGTTCTTGTCCATAGCGCCCGCATAGAAAAATTTGACATCCCAAAACAACAATAACAAAGGACCCACGAGTGACCTTTTTTTTTTTTTTTTTAAGGAATTTTTTTTTTTTTTTAAGGAAAACATGATTTCTTTGTTTGTTTGTTTGTTTTATTGTTTACTTTTTGTTTTGTTTTTAAACAAAATCCCGTCGAGATAAAATCCACTAGGAGGTTGAAAGACGTAATACAGAACGTTACGTAACGCATAGAAAACAAAGAAAATGTGGAGAAGTGGTTTTTACTCCTTGGCTTGTTTATAGCAAACGAACTGTTGCGGGCCACATTCAACCGCTTCCGTCAGCTCTGCCTTGCGTCTAGCATTGTCAGACATTTTGCGGTTCGTGAAGATGCATTGGAGACCTTACATTATGCTGTGCATTGAATGAGTAATGAATAATGTCTTTGCTCATTATATGTATTTGTGGTAAAGAAAATAGTAGGCCTGAAAACTGATGTACAGCGATTCACTTAGGCTTTGTGCTTGTACCAACTTAAGTCGTAGTTGCAAAACTTGGTAAAGTTTCCAAAAGATCAAAAATTGCTATCCACTTTATATCTTTTCCTTTTTTCGTCTTACTTACTTAGGACGGTTAACCGAACATTCAATGGCTTTACCGCAGTCTTCCATATTTCTCTGTCTTTCATGATCTCTGGCAGTTCCTCTCTCTAGCACGTATATACATGACCTTCCTCTGCAGGCCCTCCCCCTCTTCGGCAGCCAAAGAATAGTTTTCGACCCCGATTTTCTTCTAATAATGACAATACATACAGAGAGCGACACAGCAATAACAACGACGACAACAACAGCTAGAAGGGCATCAGCCACAGCCGGAGTAGCCACAACATCAACAACAACAAACTCGAACAACAACAATATCGACAACAACAAACTCGTATCGTGGAGCTGGCACATTGACGAGTGAAAGCCGCAACAAGAATAACAAATACGATATATGAAGAAGAATCGATTGTCAAAGAAAAACGCAACAAATTGTTCAAAATAGTAAGGTCCATGGGAACAAGGATTGTCTGCAACATTTTCCAGACAGAAAATTACTGGTTTTGAAAGTTGTGGTCTGTGCAGACGCTGTGGAAAAAAGGTCTTTGGCTACAGTAAAATATCCACATTTGAGTGAAAAAAAAACAAAAAACCCTGGAATAGTTCATATTTCTTGAAAGTGATAGTGCATACGCTTTTTCCTCATTGCAGGACAATTCTATTGCTCAAAACAGTCCACAGAGCGCATTCTTGGTTATTCTGAAGATAATAAAAAAAATTACGCCCAACGCAGTGTTGTTTGATTGTTTGACACAAACAGAAGCACTAAACCTATGTTCACGTCTTCACATTTCTCCATACTGCCAAGTATGTGCTCTGATGGTCCCATTAGACCTATGAGGTACAGATGCAGCACAGATGATACCATAATGGACGGGAAAACAGAGGCAATTTGTGCTGGGTCTAAGTCTGTGTCAGCAAACTCCTATAAAGGTATACCTCTCATATGCTCTGACTAACCTATTCCTAATGGCCTACTGGTTTCAAATTTGGCAGAATTGTGTATAAATGCTTTACGAGATCGGATTTTGTTTCAAAATGATTTTCCAACAAAAGTGACATGTTATATGACCGGGAATGTGAGGTGAAGTAAGGCGACTTCGAACATCAAAGTGGAGCTAGGCGCTCGTGATTTTCGAGCAATGATTTTGTATGATTACAAAAGTGATATATGGAATATCTGGATCTGATGACATTGGGAGAGTCTATTCATTCCAAATCAATTGTTTTACAAATAGCATCAGGAGTTTTTATGTGGAAAAAAAAACCCACCGAAGTAGACAGCTCCCCTGAAAGATCCGTCTAACTATAAATTAAAACATGTAGAAAGTGTGCGAATGTTGGTGGATAGAAACAGGAGAAGAACATTTGTGGAAATAAGGAGAACTTGGCTTTTCATCCTCTACTGTCTATAAAATATTATGTGAACACTTATAGCTAAGGAATGTCTGTTCCCAGTGGGTACTCCATATAGTGACTGAGGATCAGAAAAAGGCTGGGGGTTCAGTTGTGTCAATACATCCTCAGAGAATATGATGAAAACCGGTCAAATCAGTGTATAAAGTCATGTGGGTGTACAATAAAGTGTTGAGTGGGTGTTGGACATGCTCGACCTGTAAAATTAAAAAAACATAATAATAAATTTGAAAAAAAACAAAACAACCGTCACCATCATTTTACCTGTCTTGTGAGAGCTCTCAAAGCAGTCTGTTGTAAAACAGTGGTGACTTTTTTTGTTTCATACGTTCATATTATACGAACTGGTTTAGAAGAACAAAGGATTGTTATTGCGTTATGGCATATTATTATCTGTTTTCTAAAGGCCATCCAGGAGGGGGCCGAGAGCACTCGAGGAAAGAGCCTCGAGGGTTATAGCTGCAGCACGATAATGCAAGTGCTCACGAAGCACACGTGCTTTGCAGTATTTGGAAAGACAAAACGTAAATTTTCTTCCACATCCGCCTTACTCACCAGAACCAGCTCCTTGTGAGTTTTCTCTTATTCCTGTCAAACAAAAATCAAATGAGAGCGAACGATTCAGTGACAAGAAAGAAGCGATTTTTACGTTCAACAAAACGATAGAAGCGCTGCTGAGGAGTGGAACCTTTCCTTTGTCTCCTGATTTTAAGGGACGCAGTCGTGCATCAAAGCAGCTTCGAGAAGTTGCAAAACTTCAAGCTTTCTAGACTCAGTAACACATGATTATTGAGAGCATATAAATGGCATAGCTCGTAAAAGACTCAATTTCTCTCCACAACAGTCCCCCCTCGGCACTGGCTACAGAAGAAGTAAGTCACCGTGCCTTTGAAATGTGCAAAATATCAAACTCTATGTGCAATTTTATTCAACACAAAATTCATACAATGATATCATTTACAGGAAACACTCTTTCAACAAAATGAATTCCATATGGGAAACAAAAAGACAGATCATTTTGCTTTTGTTGATGAAAAACTAAGTTTCTAGAATTATATATGTATTATTATTATCATTATTATTATTATTATTATATATTATTAATATATATATTATATTATATATATATATTTTCTTTTTTTGAGAATATTAATATGCCTAATAAATAAATGAGTGGATGGATAAATGGACTGATGAATAGATGGATGGATGGGTGGAAGGACGGATGAATGGGTGCATAGATGGATGGATGGATGGATGGATAGATCGTTGGAGGAATGGATGATGGATAGATAGATACATGTATCAATGGATGGATGTATGAATAGATTAAGACATGGATGAATCGATGGAAGGATGGATGGATGGATGTATGGATAGATGGATAGATGAGTGGATTGAAGGATGGATAGATGCGTAGATGGATGAATGGATGGATGGATGGATTGAAAAATGGACGGCAGCTGGATAGATGGAAGGATGGGTGGACTGTGGGATAAATGCAAGATATCTTTGACAGTTTAAAATGGGATGAAGGATAGGCGGAGTCGCTGCTGTCAGGGCAAACATTTTCAAATTACAGATTTTTTCGAGCAACAGTTCTTCTCCCCAAACTGGGTATGCACTTAATATGCAGAGATAATTCTAATTTCGTTAGGATTGAACCGTTATATACTTAATAAATAGTGAGCGTCTCTTAGCTATCAGGAATAACAAGGCAACATTCAAGACAAAAAATGCCCCACAAACCCTCTGGAGATAAGAATCCCGAGCTAATAATCGTTCATTCTTTGTTTTTGTTGTTTTTTTTGTTTGTTTATTTGTTTGTTTTGTTTGTTTTTGTTTGTTTTTTTTTCTGATAAAATTATGAGTGGTGCAGCTTATCACTATTTTAACTTATTGAACTAAAGAGACGATATTAATTAGTTGTTTTTGTAAACCAACACACTTCCCCCCCCCCTCCCCCGCCCCCTCTCTCTCTTTCTCTCTCTCTCAGGCACGGTCTCTCTCTCTCTTCCTTTTTCTCTCGCTCGCTTAGCTCTTTCTCTCTCTTTCTGTCTTTCTTCGCTTGTCCATCTTTTTCTTTCCCTGCCTCTCTCTTTCTCATTCAATAGATCTTTCTGTTGCCTCTCACTGCTCTCTCCTCTAATTGATCCTTCTCCTTCCTTCCCAACCTCCACTCTATCCCGCCATAACTAACCGAGCAGGCAATTAAACAAGGAAGGTCAAGTTTGTTTTCGTCCATGACAATTCTGACAAAGTTATGTTATCAGTTTCCCATCTCTGAGCAATCATTTCATCAGTTTTATCAAACGTCACACACGGAAGGAATAAAGATGAGATACAAAATTTAATCTGCAATTTTTGATCTGGCCTAGTTGATCTTTGTATCCTCCTAACCCTCGAACTACAATAACTATCAGTAGTTATAGTATTCGGTGGGGGGGGGGGGGGGGGGGGGGGGGGAGGGGGGGGGGGGGGGGGGGGGGGGGGGGGGGGGGGGGGGGGGGGG
>JBCEWB010202287.1:10446-24568 GCA_039654565.1 Peronia peronii
GTGGTGAGAAAATTTCGGACCCCCCCCCCCCCCCCCCCCCCGACATGTCTCTCCTTCTCACCTGGTGTGTCACATAATCATCACTTGTGCTTGAGCCAGAGAGAGAGAGAGAGAGAGAGAGAGAGAGAGAGAGCAGTTATTAAGGGAAGTGTAAACCATTGAGTCCACATGAGATAATTTTACCTCGTCATCACCTCGTCTGGATGTGTTACCCTGATCTTTGATTTTGTCATAGAATGAGTTTTTTGTCGAGTCTGGCCCTAGTGCAAGCCATGTAATGAATAGGCCCCAGTTGTTCTTTCGGGTGACATGGGCTACTGGAATGAACGCATCTGCCACACACTCACTTTTTTTGGCTTGAGGAATGAGGTGTTTCGAGATCGGTCACATGACCGAGGAATTTTCGCTCACACGCTGATTTGTATCCATGTTCTGGGCATGACAGCCATGTCTTAACTATGATGAGCATCCAGACATGCCTTCACTTCATAGACAAATCTATGTGTGAGCGATGTTCCCTAGGTGATTTAACCACCTTGAAGTACCCCATTTTCTCGCCAAAGCAGTTCATCCCAATAACGCACAATAACATTTGTTAGAAATCACAAAATATGAACGGTAACCTTTAAAATGTTCATGTTTCATACGAAGTTGAAGTTATTTTACGTAATTTATTTGATAATGAAGTCAAAATTAGCTCAGTAAAAGCAAAACAAAACAGAACAAAAATAAACAAAAAACAAATAATCACTTGTAAAGGACACCTTGGACTGTCTTTAAAATTTCCGCTGACATGGAGATTTGACGAGTCAAATATCAGGTTGAGCCTGGTCGGGTTCATGCCAAGCCTGGCATAAGCCACTGATTTTCCCAAACACTGTCAGATTCACTTGAGTAAATGACTTGAACATGCCGATAGTTCATGTAAATATTATGGCCTGCTGATTTCTCTGCCTGTAAGGTTGTCTTTGAGTCACGGGTTCCCAACCGATAGGTCACAACCCACTTGAGGGTGGGTAGGTCGCGTAGCCTTGCTAGAAGTGGCTTGGGATAAAATTAATTTCAGCTCATCACTTCCACTTTTTATGCTCTCACATATTGTTTTGATTTTGTTTCAATGTTGCTTTCCCTCACCATCACAGAAAATAAAATGTAAATGAAGATGCTGATGGGGGGGGGGGGGGGGGGGGGGAGTGAGTTTCAAGCTTTTGGGTACGGGGTCGCTAATGCAAAAACGTACATACTGGAGGTTATTGATCCAAAGATCAATACTTTATATACACCATACAGGTCGAGTTAATGATCATCAGACGGAGGGGAAGAGACGACTGGTATTTGAAACTGCCTTAAACCCAATCTTAAAAGGGAAATCGCTACCCAAAGTTATAATATGACGTAGTTCACAAGATAGTATTCAACAGCCACTGCATAATTTATATTCGCAATCAAAACTCTGCAGTGAAAAAAAAAAAGAAGAAAAAAAAAAAGAGAGAAAAAAAAAAGAAAAACAAACAAACAAAAAAGTAGAGAAGGATTCAATTCTTTGAACAAAGATCTGATACAGCCCCGTAATTGCTGACTCTTCATGGCAAGTTACTAGTTTTTGTCAAAACAGAAAGATAGGACAAGGGACTTAAAAGCTTTTTGTTTTAAGTAAGAAAGTCCCTTTAAAATAATGCTCCACTCGCTTGACTTCACTGGCATATTAGGTATCGTATGATGTGCCATTGAGCGAACTATTGTATAAAAATGTCAAATTTGGCAGTTATAAGGTTTTATCAGAGCAGTGAAATTGTGGTATTTAAAGTATTCCTTAACTATATTAGATAAGGAGGTAAATCTCTCTCTCTCTCTTTTTTCTCTTTCTGTCTCTCTCTGTCTTTCTATCTCTCATGTTTGTCCCTTTCTATCTGTCCGTATGCTCTCTCTGTCGCTTTCTCTTTCGCTTGTCTGTCTCCTTCTCTCTCTCTGTCTCTCTCTCTCTCTCGCTGTTCAGAGGCATCTTGGTGCACAGAGGTCTAATGCGCCAGTGGCCCCACGAGCATAAGGGTCTCATGCCAATCTGTGAATGTTAATACATGTATATGATTAATTTTGTAAACAATTTGTGTGAGTAGTTGACGGCAGGGCCTCATTACCCCGATTTGCGTTGTTGTCTATGGAACTGTTACTCATAAGATGCGTGAAATGACTGGTTTTCTCTCCCTCTGTATTTCTTCTTTCTCTTTCCTCTCTCTCTCATTCTTGTTGCCCCCCCCCCCCCGTCACTTTATGTTCCTTCTTGTTTCCTTCTCATCTCTGGCAATTGACATTCTTTCGTTTTTCTTTCTTTTTGTCTTTCTTTTTTCTTTCTCTCTTTCTTTTTTCTTTCAAGCGCGCTAGGCACAATATAGCCGTAAATGTACATAAGCGTTGTTAAATCCAACATATACAAAAACAATCTTTCTTTTTCATTTTTCCTTTCTTTTTTTCTGTCCGTCTTTCTTTCTTTCTCTCTCTCTCTCTTTCTTTCTGCCTTCCTTCAGGTCCTGTCCATCTCTCTGTTTTTATGTCTTTTGCGGTTGTGTTTCTGTGTGTCATTTTTTTTTTTCTTTTGCTTAGATTTCTGACTCTCTCTGAGTTTTGCTTGTCTTTCTCTCTGTCTTTCTATCTCTCTGTTTCTCTGCTTTACGCCCCACCTTTCTCTTTCTTTCTTTTCATTCTTTCTTTCTTTCCTTTTTTCTTTCTTCTTTGTTTTTCCAGTCTTCTTTCTGCCTCTTATCTTCTTTTTCTTTTATCAGTGTATGTCTTTCTTCGTTCCTCTCTATTTTTCATGCTCTTTACTTGAGAAGGAAATAGATTATAGGGGAAGTAGTCACATGCTATGCACACCCCAGGGCAGAGAATGTCAATTACTAGGCATCGATACCAGGGAATACTCTCTGACGATGCGAGACCCACTCATTCGAGGATTGCTTATAACATTTGTAGTAGTTTTATTACAGTAATTTTATAACAATAAACAGGTCACATTACGATCCCTTGGCCATGGAGGAGAATATGTATTTAATATTTGAAAAAAACGAGCGATGTTTAGGCCGTAGATCTATAGTTACACTTAAACCTTCTAAGTCTACTATAGGTTAGGCAATAAAATTTGGAATCTGGCGCTGATAATCTAGGATATGTGTGAAACCTATGTCTAATATTTTTTTTTCGTCCATCCTATCGTTAATCTTGACTTTAACTCAAACCATAGAAAAGAGGGAGTCAAACACGGGCCGGCGTCTTGTCGGGGGGGTGGGGGGGAATGCCATTTCGAATTTGAAATGATTTGACCTACTTTAATTTTGGACCATTTTGGACCAATCAAGTACACGGTGGACATTTTGCTCTTATTGAAGTAGTCTAGCTAAATGGGCTGAATACTCAGTCCGAGTTCCATAAATCTCACCCATCACCATTCTTCAATCTCTTTGTTGTTTTTTTTTTTTCCGAAGTGCCTTTCCGTACATAAGTTCGGCTTACCTTCGTATCTATTCATATTTATTTCCATTTCGTTTTTCCATCTTGCATGTGAATAATTCAGTTAAATGAGGCCTCAGTGTGTAGGGTCAGGGTTAGGACTGGACTGGCTAAAGTTCATGACAATGATACTTAAGTCTGGCTAAAACTTCAAAGTTAGATGGAGTTAAATTCGGCGAGAACTTTACAGGGATTTGTGTCCGGTTAGAATAGTTCATTTTCAACAAATCAAAAACCTGGAAATCCCCGGTGGAGTGTTCGTATTTCTTGCTAAAAATAGAACACTCATTGATGTTTATTACCGCTCCACCACGAGATCCGAGTTGCCAAAGATCCCGGGCATTTTCTATGTGTTTTTCTATGTCAATGGCAGTGAACAGTTTGGAGTGTTTATACCCCCCTACTAAAATTAGACGGGGATTTCCAACTTTTCGCTTGGTCGGAAAAACTCTATTGAAAACTCTAGTCTGTTACTTTATGTTTCTTTAAAGTTGCGATATGCATTTTTGTTCTCCATAGATCTCAGCTGGTTTTGGAGGTTTTGAGGATTTGCCCCACCAGGCACAAGGTACAACTTGCACAAGGGGAACAATTTAATGAAATTAAAATGGAAACCACATTCATCGAACAAAAGTATAGCACCGAAAATCAGATTTATGCCTTCAGCTTGCATCAGGGGAAACCTGACGCACTTGTAAGCTTTTGCCCATCATAATTCTCAAGCAACCACTGATGTGGTTAATGTTTAAATGAGTGACTGCTTGGACAAACCATTTGGTGGACAATCTTCGAGCAAAATGAGGCCTCTTAGCCTTGGGTGATACCTAGACGTCTATATGAACAGGCCATTGAAGGCTGGCCATAAATCCCCATAGTTAATTTTCTAACTGCAACAATTCCATGACGTAGTAAGGACAATTTAATTCTGGCAGGACCACAATTTGGCGATCATAACTCAGATCGGATGACCTTTGTTGAACTTTACCGGTACGGTGCTCAGAGATTTGACAGCCTTTTCTTAATTTTACTATTTTTGTAAATATTTTATTTTTTTAACAATATTTGGATTTGATTTATGTTCTGATGTCATTAATTTTTGTTTTTCTAATTACTGTCTCACTTTTGCTGTTATAATTTATATAAATAAAATGTTTGAAAGTCGACTGTTTGGCTTCTTTTAACTGGTTCTGGTACTATGACGTTTCAGATCTGGTCTATGTAAACAGTCAGGCTTTAATGACTATCGGGTTTTAGTTGATTGTAAGGACACCTTGGTGATATCCCATCTAGGAGAAGAAAAACTTCAAATTCAAACCTGCCTGTAGGTGGATGGGCTCCGCCAGGTCCAATCGACCCAAGATAGGCTGTGTGATACGATAGATTTTGGTCCATGCCTCCGCCCCCCCCCCCTCCCTCCTCTCCCGCCCTCCTGCCTTCCCCCGAATGATTCTAGGCAAGAGTTAACCTTCACTATATTTTGTGTGTGAACGCCTTTCCCAGCCATTTATAATGTAGTATTAATCCTAGAAGAGCCAAGAACCGATCTCACCACACTTTGCATTTAAATTCCTCTCCAAGTATTATGCAATTTAACAACTTGGTAAACATGTTATGTCATCTCAACTTATATCTGGCCATTTCTAAATAAACATGAGCTTAATTTGTCATCACAGAAATCCTGGCAGCTTACGCAGTTTCTCGTGACAATTTTAGGGTTAAAGTACTAATTCCATATCACCTTCCAAGAAATGTCAAGAAAAAAATCATGGCTGTCCACCACTTTCACGTGAACTGTTTAAGGGGCTTGTAGTGATGTATCTTTTCAATCTCGTCTTGCGGTTATGATACAACCAAATGCTCTCTCTGCTCCCGTTCCTTTATTCATGTTGTCTGTGGTGTAGATTGTTTCCAAATCCTTGCTGACATGTCTATTGTTGTTAACCCTCTACTGCCTAATGTTGCACATATCAATGCACACAAATATAAAGCTTCAAAACAACTAAATGCAAACGCTTATAGATATTTCCATGAGTAAATTATTATCAACTTTTGACAAGGAATAATATGCAATTCATGCAAATAACCTCACTGTAACCTGAAAACATCCGACAATAATTTAAAGTAATGTCACTTTGGTATCATCATGCCTTAAAAACTATGGCGGGCTCTGAAACATTAACGCTATTTAACTCCATGTTTGATCTAGGATCCAGCACTGACATTCTCGATAGCTCCGTGACACAATGAGAAAAAGTAAGAAGAAACAATACGATCAAAGAAATTGAAAGCACAAACATAAACCACGTAAATTTATCTTAGGAGTATCAAAACTGTCCCAAGTCTATACAAATGGTTGTGCTCTGTGATTCTGCAAGATAACTCTGCCCATGAAAAAGAAATCGTAAAAAAAAATGAATCGAGCACTCCTGAGAAATATCGATAAGCCATCGATATTGTTGATTACACAGCTGAAAATTACTCAACAGTAGTGGCTCTTAGAGGTGGGGAAAAAGTTTTGGCTAGTTCGATAATCACTTTAAAGGGCGACAACTGAAGACGACACCACTGTCAGAGACGCTGGACTGTTGAGCAAGATGGCTTCACTCTTCAGTAAGTTCCCTTGATTTCTCATACTCTATCAGCCTGCTGAAGAAGGATGCTAATTCCTTTTGACTCAATCCGTATTTCAGCCCTTCAACGGCTCTATTGCTTTGCCTATTCTTTCAGATCTAGCACATGTAATTTTATATCTCTAACGACTCAATTGCTGTGCCTATTCTTTTAGACTGAGCTTGTGTAACTGCAGTTTTAAACTGTTTTCATCACATACCTTTTTTTATATTGAAGATATATAATCTCAGTTCTTCAACAGTTCTGTAACTTTGCCTTTTCTTTAATCCTGAACACATATACAGTTCCAGTGCTTCAACAGAATATTGCTTTGAGTGTTCCTTTAGATCGAGTCGGAGTGATTTCAGTTCTTCAACAACTCTATTGCGTGGCTTATTTTTTAGACTCATGCAGTTTAATTTCAGTTTTGTGACACCCTTCATTGCTCAATTGTTCCAATAGATCGAGATCGTAAAATTATTTTCAGTTCTTCAACAACTCTTTTGCTAAGACGATGAGATATACATCACGGGGTCCCTAAATCCAATTGCCGAGTTATTTTAAGCGAGGATGGTCTTAATATTTAATTAAAAAAGCCTCCGGAATATAAAAACACGTAGAGGATCTAAGTAAGATTTAAAACATTATTTTGTCTGACCTAACAATAGTCGTTCTCTTACGTCAATTGTGCACGAAAACCATACATAGCTAATTACCATTTCATGGACAGAAAACTATTTTGAACTGGATCTTCGAGTGTATTTTAAGTTCTTGTTGCTTTATTGTTTGGTCATAAGAATCTGTGAAATTTGAATCGAATTAAAAGACCAACTGAAATAATATTTCTGGGATGTATAAACATATTGACAAGGAAGGCAAAATATTTACGGAGTGTAAACACAAATGTATTTTCACCCTTCTGATTTTGGAACCTGCCTGGCTTGAAGATCTTTTCCAATTACGTGAAATAATAGTAATAGACAGCGTTTATATAGCGATTATGTCCTGTAAATTAAGAGCTCAAGGGTTTGACCATCTATTATTACCGTAGCAGACACAATGGAAACATGCGTTCTCATCTTCCTGGAAAGCATACAAGGCCTATGTCCTCAGCTTGCATCAGGGGAAACTGGACGCAGCTGTAGACCCTTCCCGCCATAACACTCAAGTAACCACCGACAGGGTTAACGTTTATAATTATAGCCACGAGTTACATGTTAGGAATTCACATCTTCTTCAATCTACCAGTAATTGTCAGTAAGACTCTCTGGTACCTATTTTAACCTGGATCAAGGCAGGAGATATGTGGAAAGTGGTTTTTTCCAAGGACAAGACATCGGGACACATCAGGATTCTAATCTCAAAACATTTGATCCCCGAGTACGATAGTCCAATCATTCGATCGCCAGATCACATCTCAGAACACACAAAAATCAAACAAGTAATTCGTTTTCTGATCTTGACAATGGAAAGAAAGTTGGCGTCCAATGGCTACCTAGACCTTTCTGCTGATTTCATTATTTGTGACCGGGTCTTTTTAGGATATATTAAAAATGCTCTAGTAGTATCTCATTTAGAAGACCCAGATTCTCTTTTCCAACCAACAGTGAAGGTTCATGTCTTCCACAGTGCATGAAAACTAGCTGTCACTAGCGAGCGGAGCATTCTTATCTTTGTTGAGAGGTAATATCTTTCGTGTTTCAGTTTACTTTTTACCTTTGTCACCGGTGCTGGTGCTGCTCAATTCTTGTCAACATTTAGCTTCTTTAGCCTCATCTAATACTATAACTCGAAAATATCTAAAGCTGGTACTGCTGAAAGATTTTGAAGTTTCACATTGATTTTACCTGTAAGCAGCTAGTTTTGTGGGCCATAATCTTTGTCTTTTCAGCACTGATCTCATGCTCGGAACGCTATTGTGTTGTTTTGTGCATTTTTTTTGTTACAAGAACCTTCTTCAATGCCTGCTATTCCATCATTGTAGGGAAAAACGCAGACTAATGATTATTTCTTTGCCAATGATTACGATGCTTTTTTGATGTTCGATTACATCACTTATGATACATTCAAGATTGGATGTTGAACAGGGTTGATGATAAACAGTCCTACCTGAGTCCGACTGTAGTTCAAAACCAATTTCATTGCCACTGCTTAAGTTGTAGAGTACGTGCTTGGGATGTTCCCATACAGATTCTGGATAGTAACTATGAGATTCTTGTTCACGTCATATTTATTCACCGGAGATCCATAGAACTTGGTGCCGTACTGTTTAAAAGGCATTTTGTCTTCATATCTTTAATTTTTCGAAAAAGAATTTTGTGTTGAGCATGTTAAAAAAAGGGGAGAAAAGAGAGGGGGGGGGGACACAAAGGAAAAGAAGAGCGAACACGATTTTTTATTTTTGTTATTTTTGTATTCTACACATTGCTCGTTTAATACATCACGTACTAGCGATGGGATGTCATTTCTCTGACTGAAAATGGGTCCTTTGTGGTCTTATTCTGTAGCGGCACACACACACACACACACACACACACACACACATACACACATATATATATATACACACACACGCCCGCATATGTGTACTACATACACCGACCTACGTACGCACCCATGCCACACATATACACATACATAATATACAATTACTACTACTGCTACTATTGCCGCTACTGTTACCGCTCCCTTCCTCCTCCTACTGCTACTGCTGCTACACTATTAAAGGTACTACAGCTACTGTTCTGCTACTTCCACCACCACTACTACTACTGCTGCTGCTGCTGCTTTTTCAGCAATACCGCTACTATTACCACCGCTACTGCTACCACCCCTGCTTGAGCTATTACTACTACTGATGCTAAATTTTAATACTATCATTACTATTTCTATTACTACTACAACTGACACTACTACTGCTGGTACTTCTAATAATGTTGCTACTATTATTATTGCGATTACCTCTACTACTATTACTAGTGTACGGCTAATATACCATCGCTATACTCCTCGTCCTATTCCTCCTTCTGTTACTACTACTATCACAGCTACAGCTATTATGACTACTTCAACTCTTACCATCACCACCACCACTACTACTACTTCTACCATTACTACTACGACTACTTCTGCTACTACTTCTACTTCTATTACTACTGTTAGTACTACTATTACTACTCTTACTATTATTACGACTACTACTACTACTACTACTACTATTACCACTATTACTACTACTACTACAACTACTACTACTACAACTACTACTACTACAACTACTATTACTACTACTACTATACTACTACTACTACCACTACTACCACATTTACTATTATTTTCATTATAGTTATTTTTTCGTTTATGCAGATACTTGAAGCAGTCTGCACTAATGTCAAGATGTCAAGTACTTAGATTGGCTGTCCTCTCTTGCTCTTACAGTGTCTTTCTTACTTGCTCGTAAAGTGCCTTTCTAATTGAAATTACTGATGTTTAATGGGTACCGCCTATTGCAGTATCTGTAGGTGATGGACAGTGTACACCTGTGTTGGTCCGATCCCCCCCCCCCTCCCCCCTTGTTTTCTGCCCTGCACTCTCTATTCATCTCTGGGTTCCCAGTTCTTTTCTGAATTTCAACAGGGCAAAAAAGACCCTGCGACAGACAAATGCATTTTAAGCTTTTTTTTCTTTCTCATGTTTAATGGTCTCTTTTAGATCAACAAATAGATTTATACATAATATACATGACAACAGAGTCTTCGACTTCACAGTTATAGAGATATTGTATCCTTTTCTCATTTATTCTTGTCGTCTGTTGTGTAAGTTGTTGTTACTAGAGTTTTTGCTGTTGTTGTCCTTTTGTGACCCTCTGTCGCCTAATGTTGCATATATCATACACAAAAATATGAGGAAATAGTTATGAACTTTTGATAACAAATAATGGGCAGTCTATACGAACAGTTTCGCTGCTTAACTCCGACAGTGTTTTGAAGTAATGTCATGTTTTGAAAATTTGTCCGGGTTCTGAGGGAACGCAGAAGGTAGGGTGGGGGTGGGGGGAGGGGATAGGGGGGGGGGTAACAGTTTTAGGAATCTCTGTGTTGATGACGAATAAAAGGGGAAAAAATAAAGATTACTAAGTCACCACGATGTCTTTCGCCAGGTGTCATCACGATGTTAATGCTGTTCTGGATTTTGGCGCTGATCAACACAGCACGAGAATTGGAGGCAACTTCCACCTTGACATCAGCTTGTCCATCGCCACCGGACCGAGTGTTACGGTGTGTGGCCTTTTCACAGGAAACAGGTCCAGTTTGGACAGATGGTCAGCCTCAACAGGACCCAGCTATCATGGAAGGTCCAGATCAACGGACAAGGAACAGTTCACACATGGATATAGGCGATTTATCAAAGAAATGCACAATAAGTAAACGTGAGGCTTATTGCAACAAATCAAGTCTCCATACAGTCCCCCAGCATCTTCTCAAAGACATTCAGGTCCTGGACCTAAACGGGAACCTAATACGTGAGCTACCCAGCAACGCATTTGCTCATTATTTCAGGCTCAATGTTCTCGTTTTGTCGTATAACAGGATATCTTCCTTACAGGCTAATGCCTTCTATAACCTGTCAGTGCTACACAAATTATACCTTCATGGAAATCAGTTACTATCAGACCCTACTTTATATCCAGATGATATTTTCTGTCCTCTCAAAGCCCTGACCCGCCTCAGAATCAGTTTCAATTTCAAACACTACTCTTATCCACGCTATCCAGACAAGGCATTCTCCTGTCTGAGGAGTTTGGAATCGCTTACAATGAATGGTTTTCCAATTACACATACTGAAGGACCATTTGGCGCTGGCTTCAAAAAGCTGACAAAATTGAAGACATTGGTTCTCTCCGGTAGAGATGATCTATGTCAGCTGCAAGCTCTTCCCAATAACACATTTGAACACGTTGAAAATGTAGAATATTTAACACTGTCAAGGTACAATATCATAGGTAGAAATTTCCAGCCAGGAACCTTTCTAGTTTTGAAAGAACTTCGAAATTTAAACATTGTTGAAAATATTAAAATTGGTTTCCAGTATTTGACAACAATATTCCAGGATTTAAATCAACTAGAAAACCTGATTTCCCTCGAGTTCTCCTACATCACTAATCGATACTCACTGAATCAGTGCTTGGACGAGTTCTCCATGAAGTACTTTCCAAAGTTTTTGAGGACTTTAGTAGCTAAAGGCAACCATTTGGAAGCTGTGGATCCTCACGTCATCCACAAACTCTCTCCAAGTCTGAAATGTTTAGATGTCAGTGGCAACCCTTTCACTCTAGGCGGTTACCTACAACATCTCTACAAACTGCAAAACTTGACATGTCTTTATCTGAGGGGACTCACAGACAACCAAAAATTGCCTACGGTTTATCCATATTCTACTCAGCCTGCCAGATCGAAAAACAAGAATTGTACCAATCTGGTCATGGAAAAAGAGAATTTCATTCTTCGTCTCCCCCCAAAATTGGAGATGGTGGATATGACCAACTTTGGTTTGACGTATACATTAACCGGACTCAAAGTTGATAAACACAACTCTCTCGCCAAGTTGAAACTGTCAGGCAATCGTTTTCCAAGGTTAAAGGGTCCAATCGCAGGTCTGTCTTCTCTCACATTCCTGGATATGTCTCATTGCTGGATCAGTTCTATATCCAAAAGGTTTTTCAATACTTTCTCTTCACTCGAAACACTGCGACTTGATGCAAATGACTTGGGAGACTTTCTAGGGGAGCCAAACAATGCAAAAGCATTTTCTACCCTGACCAATTTGAAGGATCTGAACTTATCGTCCAACAATATCTTCTATCTACAGGATGTCTTTAGCGATCTGTCCAGTCTTACCACGCTCCGTCTACAGGATAACGGACTCGCACAGTTTGATATGGACTTCACACATGTACAACTCTTAGATTTGTCTCGAACATCTGTGACTTCTTTACCAAAACAAATGCAAGCATATTTCGACCACTTGATCAATAAAGCCGGGATGAATGTTTCCATCTACATGGAAAAAACGCCAATTTCTTGTGATTGTTGCAATCTTCAATTTCTCCAATGGATGACTACATCGAAGGCTTTTTCTAAACCTTTTCATAATTACCTCTGTGGTACCACAGATTCTGGACGCCGACCGATTATGGATGACTATGAAGAAACCATATCTGTCTTGAAGAGACAATGCTTCTCTCATGCCAACCTTTTCTATCTTGTGGGAACTATCACAGCGACGACATGTTGTTTGATTATTTCTGCCATTGTCTACCGATTCCGTTGGAGCATCAGATACATGTACTATGCAGCCTACTTGCACTTCACGGCGACCTCTGAGATAACAGAAAACTCTCATGAGTATGACGCCTTTATTTGCTACGCTTCTGAAGATGCCGAATTTGCAGAGGGCATCTTGGATAGAGAATTGAGCGGCCGTGGGTTGAAGATTTTCCTCCATGGACGGGATTTCAAAGCTGGTGACTATGTGAGCTCTAACATTGTCAACGCTGTCTGTTCTAGCAAGAAAACTGTTGTCCTTCTGACGAAAGCTCTGCTGGACAGCTACTGGTGTGGCTATGAGATCGAGATGGCCAAGCTGGAAGGTGTTCACTCTGGACGTCCTGTGCTCATCTTTGTCTTTCTGGAGGAAATTCCCAAGAGGAAGCTGAGCAGAGATCTCCTGTACAACATCAAAAACAATACATATGTAGAGTACATGAGTTCAGTCCTCCAACCAGATCAGTTGAACCTGTGGTGGGACAAGTTAGCCAGCGACATCAAAAACTAATATATATATATTGCCTTCTTTCCCTGTCGAGGCGATCGTGTAACACCAATAATGCTGACTGTATCTGTTTGTGTTTGCCATATTTTAAAAAAATATCACATTGTACTGTAGAGGATCAGGACGAACATGATGGATTGTCGGCCTGATCTTTTTGAAAGTTAAACTGCGTGTTATACAATTTCATGTTAAGTTCAGAACTTAATCATTATAAAACCTAACTGTGCAATTTAATGTAAGTCCCAAGACAGAAAATGTGTTTCTCGAAAAAAACAGGAAAAGAGACATTTGAAAGGGTAAAATTATTAGCTGCTACACTTTGAAATAGTACACTTGGTTGAAGATTTCGACAAACTTGTAATGCCTCAATTTTTGTGAAATTTTATATACTCTATTAGTGAAAACAAACAAACAAACAAACAAACGAACAAAAAAAGAAACAACAAACAAAACAAACAAAACGAAACAAAACAAAAAAAAACACACACACACAAACATAACAAAGCAAAAACAAAAACAATAAACAACAACAACAACAGGCACAAAACAGTTTCTAATCGATGTTTCACATTGTCCTAAATCATGTTTTCAAACACATTAATTGTTCAGGCATGCATTTGCACAAGTCAAAGAACGATAACACAGCCTCTTTCCCTTGACCAACTTATTGATCTACACACAATGTACGTTAGATGAGGTTTTCCCATAGAGAGAAGCTGGTGGAACAATAGAGAAGAAAGACGGTTCAGAGACAAACAACACTGAGGAACGGACTGGTCAAACATACAGAGACACAGATCCTCGTACACAGTAGAGATAAAATAGAGAGAGCTGGTATGGAATCTCTTCGGCAGCGCCCCAATGATTTTGTACTGAGTTAAGGAACCAAGTAAGCGAGGAAATACTAGCACTAACACGGCCAGGCTGTAAGACGTTTAACACAGTATTAATCACATTCAAGAGTTGAAAACTTCATGTCTGGCAGCTATTCCACATGAGCCGTATGTCGATTTTTCCTTCAAACCTAGTTATTTCTATCAGGTGAAACCTTAAGGATTAGGCGGGTAGAGGTTGGTTGGTTGGTTGGTTTGTATTTCGTGCCCTTTCGGCGTGCCCCCGGGGGGGCTGTGCCATATCGGGAGAACCGTCCCATGTGTTTTTCCGTGCATGTTAGACT
>JBCEWB010202398.1:13931-24565 GCA_039654565.1 Peronia peronii
TAACGGCACATCAGCACGATTACGGCTGTATTGTGCCAAACACACTAAGATACGTTTACACGTCAAGAAGAACAGAGGAAAGAGCGGGAAAGAAGACAGGAGCAAGGAGAGAGAGAGAGAGAGATGTCATCCCTGGAACGTCAAGGGTGGCATTCTATGGGAGACATCTGACCGATGGCGTGCTTTCACTGCCTGCAGGTGGGAGCAAAGAACCTACTTATGGGAGGGACCGAATGGTTTGAAGCCAGTTTTCCACCAGCAAACCATAGGCTATAAGCTGTCCGAACTCTTAACTTCTGGAATGTCCCAAAGAACCGTGAGCAAAATTCTCACGTCACTCACCTCCTAAAGCAGAAGTGAGGGCAGAGTACTGAAAAATATATTTGGTATACGTTTGTATGAAGACTGAAAATAGTTTATCTTCTCTAGTGCACCATTCAAGATTTTCCAGTAACAAAAAAAAAAAAAAAACTAACTCAAGTTAAGGGCACATAAACACAAATTGCACTGGAGATCTTTTGAGCTTCATCCTTAAAAACATCCTTTTTCTTGTGAGAATGATAAGGACAGTAGCCAAAACTTGTCAGATCTGTAAGCTGTTAAAGACGCTGTAACACTCTTGCTCACCGCCACGTTGTAGACTTCTTAATGACTGCAGTTCTGGCTGTGAATCCTATTATTACACAAAAGGTATCTTTGGAACCATTAACCACTGTGAAGCTCTCTTGCCGGGTGGAGAACGAATGTAGACGCTGAAGGCCAAATCTCATGTATTGACTGGATGTCCTAATTTCATATTAAACTACTATCTCTGATACATATGCTCAGAATGACCTTTTGCATTGAAAATGCCAGCACCAAAGTCGCCAGTAGAGAAAGCACGTGAACTCAAGCAAAAGCCTCTCACTTATGGAAATAATGCTTGTAAGGTTTGTATGGCTGGTCGAACCTTGGGTGGGGAGGGGGGGGGGAGGGGAATTGTTTCTTTACCATATGGCAAGTTCCAGAGTTGGGGAGGGGGGGGGGGAATTGTTTGTTTTACCATCTGGCGAGTTCCAGAGTTGTTTTGGTGAAACAAAGAATATGATCGATCACCTGTGCATCCGATATAGACACAGAATGTCATTGACAGATGTAAAAGCATACAGAAGAGCAGATGCAGCCAGTGACCACAACCTTTGCATTGGGAAAGTTAAGATAAAACTTAAGAGCGGGAAGAAACAAGAAAAGGTGGGAAAACTTGACCGCCAAAGGCTGACGTTAAAGGGGCATTTCAGTTACAGCTCAGAAATCGATTTGAAGCCCTCAAAAATATCGGAAATCGGAGAACATCAAGCGCACGGTCTTAGGCGCAATAGAAAACAGTGCAGGATTTAAAAGCAAAGAGAGGAAAGAATGGGTCAATGAAGAAGCATGGCAGTATCCGTCGCAGAGGAGAGAAGCCAGACAAGTAATTCTTAAAGTAAAGACAGACCAGGGAAACAACTGGCCCATGAAACATACAAAATCCTTGACAAAGTAAAATCATCATGCAGCAAGAAGGGACAAAAGATTCGTAGATAATCTAGCACAAAAAGCAGAAGCAGCAGCTGCTACAGGTAACTCAAAGCAGTTATACCAAATACAGAAGAAACTGGCAATTTGAAACGAAGGCTTATGAAAGATAAAGATGTGAAAGTATTGACTACAAACGTTGAACAAAAAGCGAGATGGGCAGAGCACTTTGATGAGATTTTGAATCGACCTTACCCCACGTCCACCTTCGATTTTGGAAAGGAAGAACAGTCTCCTGAATTAGACAAACTTAAGAGAGAAAATAAAAGAGATAAGATCTATAGAACCTCTGCCTGATGATAAAGCAGCAGGAGAGGATGAAATAACACCAGAAATGCTACAAGACATGGATGAATCTGATCTCATTGCAATTCAAACCCTCTTCAATAAAATGTGAAACGAAAGAATACCACAGCAATGGAGAAAGAGAACCACAATGAAAATACCAAAGAAGGGCCACCTCAACGACTGTAACAACCGTTCAGGAGTTACACTTCTGCATGTATTGTCAAAGGTCTTCACCAAGATACTATTGAGAACCAGGAACGCAGTCGACAGGTTACAGAGAAGAACAAGCAGAGTTTCGAACTGGTAGAAGCTGTCTGGATCAAATTTTTACCCTGAGAATCATTATCGAAGAATATATAGAAAAGCAGAAATCTATATGCATCAATTTTATAGACTTTAAGAAAGCATTTGACCGTTTACACAGGGACTCACTCTGGAAGATCTTAAAATGTTATGGCCTCCCCACAAAGATCAATATCATAAAAGAATTATATAGAGACTACTTGCAGTTCGCAGAGGGGACAGATTAAGTAGATGGTTTGAAATAAAAACGACTAAAACAGGCATGCATATTGTCGCCATTCCTTTTCGGCATAGCAATTGACTTTATTATGAAAAAGTGCACAAGGGAAGACACGGGAATACCATGGGTTGACGGAAAAACAACTAGAAGACCTGGACTTTGCGGACAACAGAGCTCGACTTAGCAATACCACAGAAAAAAATGCAAAACATAACTTCCAAGATAAAGCAGCTAAGAAACTCGAATTACAAGTCAGCTTTTGAAAAAAAAAAAACTACTGAAAAAATCAACGACGAATTATAACGTAATCGTATTGGAAGGAAAGAGAATTCAGTAAGTCAGCCAGTTTACATATTTCGGAAGCTGTGTAGATCAAGAAAGAAAAGCAAGAAAAGAAATCAACTTCAGAATAGGAAAGGTTGCTACAACATTCAGAAACTTAAGCAAAGATTTGGAATTCCAAATTCATCTCAGTGAAAACCTCAAAATATTCAATTCAAATGTTTTATCAACGCTTACATATGCCTACGAAAGTTGGAAATGACAAGGGGAATAGAAAGGAGGCTGATATTTGCCAACTCCACGATCAAATTATTATCCCGCTGTGTTAAACTAATTGTTCACTGTGAACTATGGTGATATCAGTGTTATGAATCACAGTCTTCATCCAATTATGACGAAGAACACTGCAATCGCCACAATCTATGTTTGATGCCACCTTCCTACAGGTGTGTTTGTGTTTGGATTTAACGGTGTATCAGCACGATTACAGCTATATTGCGCATAGCACGGTTGAAAACGTTTAAGATTTAAAAAGGTATAGCAAAGGATCTGTATATTGTAAATCGATCAAAATCGCAAAGGGAAGTTATCACAAAAAGGAATACAATATGTATACTGGTAGCCGTGGCGTTAGTGTTGCCGGCCGCCTGTTCCAATTTCATACTTTCACTGGATGTTTCCGATTTTCGAACAGAAGCCTACATGGCGCAAAAAGCGCAGGATAGTTTGTGGTTTAGTTTTCTGAAAGAGATTCTTCATGGAGTTCCATAAGTGTGTGCACTCAGAGCCAGATCTTCATTCAGCTGTGGAGTGAACACTAGGAACGATTAGTAGATCTCCATGGTACATTAGAAAACATCTCCCTATTAGAGATAAACTCAATCAAACCTTCGCTCAGTTATAGAATGCGCATTCAATGGCCGATGCTTCAAAAGACAGTTCACAACAAAAAAGTTAAAAAGTCAGACCGCCATTCGATTTTTGAAGCGTGTACAAAATTTAGTGAACTGATTTGTAAGAGTGGCAAGTTTCAAACAGTGTCATGATTCACAGCCAAACCTTCATAGGGCTGTAGAATGAAGACATTGTGTAACATAATGCCCAAATGGCAGCTTCCTAAGTGAGTGCTGACGTTGTTCACGTTCAAATCATCTTATGGTAGAAAACTAGCTGCTTCTAGATTGTCACTGGCGATAGAATTTACTAACAGTGGTTTCTTCGTTGAAAGATAAAGAATGTGTGAACGGTACGAGTTTACCACAATTTGTTTCAATCCCCAACTGCATGGGGCGTCTCACACTACAGCATAAAGCCAGAATTAGGCCCAGTAGTAGGTTATACAAGCCATTGGTTTGTGAATGTGCCGCAGTAGTCCGGACTTCAAACTTCAAACGCCAAGAACAACTTAGCAATACAAGTTCGAACTGATCAACTGCAAAGAGGAGGGCACGTTTTTTTGTTTTTTGTTTTGTTTTGTTTGGTTTGGTTTGTTTGTTTTTTTGTTTTTGCTTTGTTTTTGGTAGTAAGCAATAACTGGATGCATCAGAATTGCATTTCACATTTCTCAAACTCTGAATGCCAAGCAGAGCCTCACAATACAAAGTTGAGATGTATAGAGTAATATTATATCGTGTGGATGTTAAACAATTGTCACAATTGTGTTGCCTAGCTCTGACTGTGCTGTGTATATCCTAACCTCTCTGCTCCACGGCAGTGGTATTAGTCAGGCTTAATGCCATTTTGCACCTGTGTCTTATGGCAGTTCTGAGCATGGGCCGTCAGATAATGTCATGTGCTAACAGAATTAGGTATTGATGCAGTAGATTCAGTGATAAAAGTCATATAATGACATATTATAAAGAGCCTTTTCTCAGTATCTCAAAAGGGTTAATAAAAAAAAAAAGAAGCATATATTATTATCGTAAAGAAGTGACGTTTTAGGACTGATAAAACGAATTCCTGCTAATGTAAATAAAAATATAATCTGACCGTGAATGTGTAAATATAACAAATCCTCGTTGGTGCAACATTGGAATGTGCTGAGGATATAGAATGAATTTTCAGCAACTTACTGCTACAGCTAGAAAAAAAATAATTTGACTCTACAGCGCATTATTTGCAGTGAGTGCAGGTTCAAACAAACAGTTCTGTTTGTACGTAATGGTTAAAGGATTATAAATATTACTACTGACATCTTCCTATTTGTATCAACTGACAGCATATATTCTAATCTTCCCTGACTGTGTAATGCACACATCCTTTGGCTGACTACTGCTTCAAATAAGTTAAGTGGCTGAAAAGACTACCTCAACAGAAGAGAAATGTACATATGTATGCTATTTTGCTCGACTTAAATGTCTCCTATGTAATATCCCTATTCAGGAAAATAGAAATTGGAGAGACGTCACATACTGAAGAGAACTGGAGAATTGAAAATGTCATTTGCACATGATAAACATGTGAAGATGAAGGGAACTCTAGCAATCAACTATGGAAAATTGGAAATTTCCAAAGGCAAAGCAAGATCACTGAATTCTAACAATCAGCCACCGCAGAGGTGAAAACTTTAAGGATATCTTAGTCTTACAGAGAATATAGGAAATCTGTCTGTTGTTGAATGACATTTCAAAACAAAAAGTGGCCATACTTCAACAAACAATAGAGACGGAAAGAGACTCGGAATCAGTAGGAAGGTTATGTTTTCACGAGAGAGAAAAAAAGTCATCCCGACAAAAGATGCAATGACTTGGGAGAAGCAAGTGAAGAGACTGTGAAAACAAAGGAAGGAATGAACTTGTGGACGACACAAGATAGAACAAGATGTGATCTGGAGATATGAATTCGTTCTCCACTAGACATCGAGGAGAACACTGATTGGTGCTTTAAATCAAACTTCTCTAGAGCTCTTTACAGCCAGAACCGCCGACCGTTGATGGGTACTATAGCCAGTGGAACTGCTTGATAAATAAATGTCCTTGTTACAGATGTCAATGAAGATTCAGTTTGCGATTCAATTTTTATCCCATAGCCAGGCAAACAGGGAGAATTTGTAAGGTATGTGCTCACTTAAAAATTGGCATCCCATTGCTAACAATATTATCCATTATCCAGTTGTGTGATATCAGTATCATGGATCTGACATGCCATCATTAAGAATACAAGTGGCTGGTCTGACATCCTGCAACTTTGATGAATTGTATATTCCTCTCGGTAACAGCGAATCGGCTGACTTCATACCTAATGGAGAATGGCTACATAGACACATCAGTCCAAAAAGGAAGAGTTCCCGGAGTCTCAGATTGCCTAGAACATACGAGCGTGATCTGGGAGGCTATCCAGAGAACGAAAACAAGGAAGCAAGAATTGCATGTTATATGGTTAGACCTTTCCAGTGCATAGGGATCAGTTCCTCACTCGCTCCTATGGCTTGCACTAGACATGTATCATGTCCTACACCACATTGCAAGACTTCTGAAGGAATACTTTTGAGCCCTTTAGGATGAGGTTTACGTCAAGAAAATATACTATGAACTGTATTCAGTTGGAGATGGAAATTGCTATGGGCTGTACAAGTTCCTCAATTCTCTACGTGTTGGCAAGTACTGCTGAAGGTCAGTGAACATTTTCCAAGGGACCACATTCGGGAGAGGGTGTCTAATGGCACCACTAAACAGAAGAGGCAAGGCAGATGTTCCAAAGACTGGATGATTTGGCATTTTGGTGCAGAATGGCATTCAAACCAAAGAAGTCTAGAAGCCTCTCTCTCATAAACGGGAAGACGAATGGCACAGTGCAATTCCAGATAGGTGACCAGGTAATACCAACAGTCGCAGAGTTACCTGTGAGAAGTCTCAGGCAGTGGTATGACGCTTCTCTGAAGGACACAAAGCAGAAGGATGAAGTGCAGATTCAGCTGACAGTTGGCCTAGAGAATATCGATAAGAGCGGGCTTCCTGGACGTTTCAAGGCGTGGATCGATCCAATTCATGTTGATCCCAAAACCATTATGACCACTACTGTCTACGAAATCTCCGTCAGTAGAAGGATTAGAGGCAAAGACAACCGCTATACAAGGACGTGGCTAGGGCTCCCACCATGCTTAACCGACGTCGCACTAATCTGTAAGCAAACGAAGTTGGTGCTTTCCTGAATGAAGGATACAAAATAGGGAAAGCGGCATTCACCTGATATTCAAGGGCTCGCAGAATGATGATGTGAGGAATATAGAACCTGAACTGAAAACAGGCCGAAAGTGGAGAGTGAAAGAAGACGTCGATGCAGCAGAACAGTCCCTACACGTACATAAAGGAGATCATCAGATTCACTCAGTTTGATAAGAAAGAGTCAAGATCGGGTGGACAAGCGGTTTCACTATGGTCCACAGCGACGCCTAAAGAAAAACGTGACCTGGTTTTCAAAGAAATCAGACACGATGAAAACGAGAAAAGAGTGCAAAAAGCTTGTTTGTGTTGGGATTGACGATACACCAGCACGATCACGGGTGTATTGTGCCAAACCCATAAGATACGTTTACACGTTAAAAAGGCGGATCTAGTATACATAGAGTATAAAACTGTATGGACAATCCAAAAAGCTGTGCTGCAAGGAGGGACTACTTGGGCAGTGGACAAACTGGGAAGGTGTTCTCCAAAGAACGTTGACATAGAAGGACATTTGGGACATGGCACTCATGAAACTGGCTTTCAGTATTCGTGCCGCATTTGATGTGCTTCCCACTAAAACAAACCTCACCAGGTGGGGGAAGGAGACCAGCGACGAATGCCCACGTTATAACGTTCTCTCTGGCTGCAAAGTCGGCTTAGCCAGTGGAAGAAATACTTGGCGACACAACTATGTGCTGGAGGTGATGGCAAGAACAGTGGCATAGGCACTGACAAAACCGGAGAAAGATTAATCCAAGAAAAATACATTCGTCCAAGAGTCAAGTATTCCCACCAAGATCTCCTGCAACACCCCAATACGCGGAATATTGGAGGTGGCCGGCGACTGGGACATAGTAGCCGATTTGACAGAATGGGGAGAATATCCCGAACTAAATAAGAGGTCAGGTATGAGGTCGGACATAGTGCTTAGCTCGAGGATTTCGAAGTCGTACATCCTTGTCGAGCTAACTTTTCCATATGAGACAAACATAGAGGAGCAGCCCGAGTACAAGTGGCCAAGTACCAAGATCTCCTGGCGTACTTGCGAAGAGCCGGAATGAAGGCAAACATATTCGCAGTAGAAGTGAGAACAAGGGGCTATGTTGATTCAAGAGTATATTCTCTACTGAAGAAGCTGAACTTAAGCGGTCGGAATATTAGAAGCGCCCTGCATGAGCTAGCAACAGCAGCAGTGAACTCTTCCTGTCGGATCTGGTGCAAAAGGAATGATGTGACCGCTTGATGCCGGATGGTAGATTTAAATAAAATTATGCCATAAAAACAGTGGCACGCGTAGCAGAATGATTAGGGCATCTCGATCAGCTACATCAGGACCGAAAACCAAACGGCACAGGCTCAAATCCCACCCAGAAAGTCCCTGAGGGAAAAAAAAAGATAGGTGACGGACATCGGGAGTCATGACTCCGGTGTGGCCGGGGTTCTAGAACTGGATGTCAGGAAATTAAAGGTCGAAACATCTAATGAAAGAATCCACTCTTTCTCTGAAGACCGTCACTTATCTCGCTCCACCTGAGGAGTTTTCCTACTACTATGTATATTTATTTGTATTGCGGTAGTATTGCGGTAGCAACCAAAGCTTCCTTTCCGCTGCCACTCCTACTTTGCCTTTTACTTGTATGTGAAACTAACAACAAAACATGACTAGGAGGTTCTGTGAATTGAAAATGGGACTACATTTATCTGGAAGCGGTAGATTTGTGTGTGTGTATATGTGTGCTTGTGTGTGTGATATGAGCATTGTCTCAATCGAGTTCAAGGGAAGCTAAATTATTCGTTTTACCCCCCCCCCCCCCTCCTCCATACATACAAAGCTGTCTCTCTCCCCCCTCCCCCCCCCTTTTCCCCCTCCCGCCAAAAGAAAGAGAAAGACATGGGATGGAATCCACTGCGCCATCACATTTACTAAGACGCACGATGACCTTGGTACAGGTCGGACATTTACAGATTTTGAACTCGGGAGATTTTTTGCAATATTGTTTTTTTTTTTTTTTTTTAACATTTATGCACTCCATTGTAATGAGGGCGGGGGTTCAATTCAGAAGCATTTACTCCTTAGAGTATTGTCGATGTTGAAAGAATTACATCCACGGTTTTGAGCATATACATGCAGCTATTTACCTCCACACGTTTCACGATCATATAATACAAACATTTTTGTATTTCAAAATATTTTTTGATATTCTCAAAGAAAAATAAATGTAAATGCAGCAAAGTCAGGAGCAGGATATGATTAAAATATCTTCATTCAGTACTTTCAATATCAAAAGCGACCGAATGAGAAATATTCTGAAATCCTTTTTTATCGTTAGTGTATTCACGAGACTTGAAATGTCCGATTCAGCCCTTTAAATTCTTAAATCATCTTTATCACATCCCTGCTGTTTCTTCAGCTCCCTGTCAATGCCAAAAAGTTGTCCCTGACGTGCTCGCTAAATACGAGCACATTATTACTATGTGGCCAGAAAAAACAGACACCAAATCCACATTTTCAAATGAATTATTTAAAGAATGTAGATCTGACTTCCGATGACAGCGGATGCACTGATGATAAATCTAAAAGTTTTGACTTACCGATTTCGTTGTTATATAAAATTACAAATACCTGCAGGTCAGAGCTCACATTCTACAGCCGCACAGCGCCTGCTGTTCTCGGATAAGTAAGTAGTCTATGAGTCTATGATGGAGTAGTTTGTTGAGACAGGAATCCTTGTGTGCACATGGCTCCTTATAGAGGTATCATGGCTGGGGGAATAAATGAAAGCCCAGATAAAAGACTTGCATTTAAAAACAACTACTTGATATCAGTTTTTCACATTCATGAAATAAAAAGTGTCCACCTCTGATGCTGTTAGAAAGAGAAACTCTGTCAGATACTAAGATTATAAACACTGTCTTGTCCATTGTGTCAAAGAGAATCAGATTTCTCCAGCCTGATGGCCGGCTGAGATAACTGAGTGATGTTGACCTTTCTCAAAAATACACATAGAGGTATGAATTCATTAAGACTGTTCACCCTATTAAGAGCTGATTTGTGGCAGTAACGTGAACGTATGTTAAATATCAGCAATTTATGCGTGCATGAAGCTATGCAAATCACTTTGAACATCTGAACTTTGCAATTATCTAAAAAAAATTCAAACGACACAAATTGAGACTGGATTGCCAGTGCTGCAATAGTTTATGACTGTTTTAAATAACCAATCTAAACATATATTATGCAAGAGACATATCAAGGACAGATCGCAATATTGATAGCATTAATTATAACAACTATTTTAGCAGCTTATTTACGAGACGTGCTCAATATTCCCCAAGAATTTCTTTCACATGCAGCAAGAGCGGCACAATATAAAGCAAACTGCCGTCTTTTTTTTCAATTTTATGTTTCCTTCTTTTAGTTGTAGATCTTGTAACACACAGCGACTAGCACTACAATATTAAAATTTAAAAAAATTGAAAAACGCATGACGTTGGACTCGTTCACGCAGAAATCTGCACAAGGTCACTTGCTTGGTCACGTGGTCTTTTAAACTGCATTGTGAACAATAGCACATCATGCCTTATCTTTTCACTCCAGATGAACCTGAAGTGATTCAATCTTATTCTGCCTTATTTCTGTCATTAGTGTTACACTAATAAACTACACATTAATGGCCTGTGTCAGGTGAATAATTCATATTCGACTGAGCAAAAACCTGGAAATCCCCGCCGGAGTGTTTGTGCCCTCCTGCTAAAAATAGAACACTCACTGATGTTTGTTACCGCTCCACCACGAGATCCGAGAACAATTGTCACCGGTTCCG
>JBCEWB010202508.1:0-24563 GCA_039654565.1 Peronia peronii
CCTCTCCAGGGCGCAAGCCTGGGCAAAATTTATGGAGATCCTGGGTTGCCCAGTTATCAAGACCTCCCTCTCGACCTGGCCGGTGTAGTCCAAAGGAATGCAGAGCAGTACGTTTGGCACCAGGTTGGTTGCAGGAGTTGCCGGAGTCAGTTAGCATTGCATACTGGTCCGCCTTCAGGGCTCCACTCCTGATTTGTAGGGTTTAGCCCGCCAGCTGAAGCGGTTTACCGGGGTGTGGCGCTTGGAGCCAACACGTGAGAGTTTAGGAGATGGAAGAGGACCAGTAATGCCCGTTCAGCCTACCAGGTAGAGTGCAACTGCCAGACATTAAAGGTACTACCTCTATCCAGAGCTCTGTGTGGTGTAGTATAGTATAATATGTGCTTTGGTTAGATGTGTGTGATGTAATATGATGTATGCTTTGGTTAGATGTGTGTGGTATAGTATGATGTATGCTCTGGTTAGATGTGTAGGCTATAATAATAGTATGAAGTATGCTTTGATTAGATGTATTGTGATATACGGTGGAAACCCGATAAAATAGGACTGCTGGGACCAAAGAAAAGTCATGTTATAAGCGATTCCTGTTATAACCGACACACAATGAATTAAAGGAATAAAAAAAAATTGCTAAGCTTAATGCCAATTATAGGAGGCCCTTTTTTCATGGATAGTCTCCCTTCATGAATTATTTCAGTTTTGCGTGATTAAACAAAACCATTGTAATGATACGACATATTATAATATTAGAGAAGTCACAGTACGTAAATATCAATTTTTATTTATTTATTTATTTATTATTTATGATTTATTTTGTATTTATTGATCTATTTATTGGGGGGGGGGGGGGGAGGCTGCACGATTTTTGGTGGAAAGCGCATGTTTGACCATTTTCCTGATTCTCTTGTGATCGTCAATATGAGTTTAATTTTGGCTAAATTCAACGTTGAGTACAGGTATAATATTATAGTTTCTGCCGACCACGATGTAATCGCCCCGACCATGCAACACGCGGCATGTCATTTTTTTTTGTGTCTGGGTGACCTCATCGTATTGCTCTATAGGGAGACGTGGATCTACCGGGTGTAAATACGAGATTTTTGGAAAGGTACAGGGGGGGGGGGGGGAGATCATCTAGCTATCAATTTCATTCCATCTTTAGGTTATTACGGTTTCTGTACACGCCTTTCAACCTCCTCCGGGGTGGTTATCTCGGCGACACACAACAAAACAAAACGAAACAAAGCAAAACGGAACGAAACGAAACAAGATAAATAATACCACACGGGCAAAGACTGTAGAATAACTGAACTCACATGAAATTTTTTATATTATATTTGCCAGCACAAGTTCACCTTTCATTGGCATGTTTCTAATATCATTATTGTACATCCTAAGAGGGGGTGGGACTAGGCTACGGGAGGGATTTTACAAAATACATGGTCAGTGAGGAAATATGATGTAGGCTTGCACTGTGTAATTTTGAAGTCTGAGCGCAACCACCAACATTCCGAGCTGGCTTGTTCAAAGTTAAAATTATTACCGTTGTTTTGATAGAAAAAAATCTGCTCTTCACCGTGCTCATCATCAACAGTAATGTTTCAGCCCTTCATAATCACTTATTGCTGTTTTCAGTGTTACATACTTTGAAAAACGAGCACTATAATGTGTACTTTTTACTATGGTGTTTTCACCGCGCTTGCTCTATCGATGCCCCGAGGGCTATAGTCGCCGCCAGAGCTCTTGTTCTACCGTCTTTGTATACGGGACGGTGTACGCGGTACAGACGGAGTCCGTGGTTCAACAATCGCACGGGCTCGTTGTGCCTCGGAAGGATGCTATGCACAGACTTTTTCTTTTTTTTAACATTCAAAATAAAAGGAAAAAAGAATAAAGGGGGCAAAGTACAAGAAAGGATTATAAGGACAAGCACTAGCGTACGATAGGGACTTATCAGGACGACACTACACTAGTTTAGGTCAGAAATTCCACCAGTTGACACCAAAAGAAATTGTGGGTGAAAAAACAAACTAACAAAACACCATGGCATGTACGTCTTTCAGCCTCTTGCGGATGACTGTCTCATAGGCCTACCGGTATAAACAAAAGTGATGAATTAAGTCGATTGGGTCAACCGGTCTTAACATTACGGTCTTTCGAGGGATGGTAATCTCGGGACCTTGACCTATCTACTGACCCGTGATTGCACAAATAAATCGATTCCATTTGGGCAAAAGTCGGATATACAATAATGAAGATGCGATACATGTATTAGAGTAACATGAACAAATAATGATGTATAAGTGATCATTGTAAAAACACTGCATGCAATAAATGTCCTTGGTATTAAAAAAAAAAAAAAGTCTAGAACTGATTGCTGTGAATTCAGTGTTCCAGAGATCTGGTGGAAGTCATAATATGTAGGCTGTTAATGATCAATTAGTGCATCTGGTTTTGAGGCATCTCATTTTTCTTCCTCTCTGTTTTACTTCAAAGTTTTACAAAAGTGATGCATGGGACAGGATTTCATTCTAGAATTTTTATTGAGGACGTGCATTTTTCTATATCTTCCGCGTTAATAGATAAAAAAAATGATACATGTAGCCTAGGGATAAATGCCATTGTAAACTGAACTGGCACTGTAACAGCGATGTAATAATACATGTATGTCGGAATCACAGGGATCAATGTGAACACCATAGAATAGATAACACACTTTGAGTCATAACCTTATAACATAATGGATATCGTGTCCCATTTCCCTTTGATAGAGATATTCAGTGCCTCGGGTATCAGAAATAAACGGAACGGTATCGATACTATGTGAAATTAAACACAGCTGGGACATGATTGTCAGAAGCCGGCAGTGGCGTAGATTTAGATCTCTTGCTAATTGAAATTAGGTCTAAATCTAGCAATAGATTAAAAAAAAAAAATAGGTGCCAGACATTTGCAAGCAGGTTACATCAGCTTTGAGGTGTCGCACTGAGACATCACAGATATTCGTAGACAGATTCCAGCGGCTTGTCTGGATCTGCTGCAGACAATTTTTAAGTTTGTTGGCAAATTAATGTCAAGGAACGTGTTACACTTGACTTAACACTGTGACATTTGCAACTTTGCTGTTAAAGATGACGGAGGCAGGCTACGGAACATGGAAGTCGCCAATTTCCAGCCGCATGACAACCGACAGTGGTGTGGATTTGGTTATGTTGGCAGTGGATTTAGATCCAAATTTCTCAGGTAATTCAAAAGTCTAGAATAGATCTAAACAGATATATCGATAGATCTAGAATTTAGACTGTCTTTGTACTGACTGCAGATTTTTTAGATCTAGATCTAGAAATCTATGTCTAGATCTAGATCTAGATTTATCGCAAGTTTAATCTTCTGAGAAATTAAGATGATAGAGACTTTAACTTCAAGTTTAGATGTACATGTATTTATCTGGATTTTTGTTTGATGAGTAGTTTAGGTCCACATTAAGGAATTAAAGTTATAAGTATTGCAACTTTCAAATATAGATCTAGATCTAGATATTAATAGATCTAGATCTATGCAGGAAAGCACAGTCACTGTCAGCAATTTGAATGTTTTTTGTCAGTCGTATACAAGTAGTCGTCGACTTACAAGTGCATTTGGTTACGACTGACTGGTCTTAAACTGATCTGATCGTAAGTTGGCCTATGTTAAATTACCGTAAGTGTATATAACATTATGCTGTGTAATGATATTGTAATCACCATAAAATCATATTTTATCAGCATTTTCTCAGTTCATTATTTCATTTTTGTTTTTTTTAGATATTGTTTTTATCATTCTTTAAATTTTTATATCTTTAAGGGTTTAAGTCAAACACTGCATACTACAGTGCAGATAGTTTATTATGTGCAAAACATATAAAAAGATAAAAAACAGGTGAGAAAAATAGAAAAAAATTTTAGTTTAAAACATACCAAAATACAGCGGCAAACAAGAGTGATGCTTGCTGACCAGACAGTCGTAAAGTCGATCAGTCGCAAGTCACATAGGTCGTAAGACGATGACTACCTGTATATAGATCTAGATCTGTATGATAAATTGACATTATCATCAGGAATTTTAATTTTTTGGGAACATGGGGGCATTGTGCTAAGCAGCAGGTATCATTTGATAACTGGAAAGGGAGTTCTGTCATCCCTGATTTTGCTTTTTGCACTGATAAATACACTTTGTAAAACTTCACAATATCCTAAAATTGATGCACATTCGACTTAAATATGGATCACTGATGAAGAAAAGTAAAGAAAAAAAAAAAGACAAAACAATTTTATTTTGGACTCAGTAATGATAATAATTTTTACTGAGAAGTCACAAACACCATTGCAGTTGTTTTTCCTGCATTTATTCTTAGGCCCCATTTCTCCATCCATCTTGTTACTCCGTCTATATTTCTTTGCATTATTATTTGGGCTCTCCGAATATTTCTGTCTGTTACCCACAGGGCTGAGTCGTCAGCAAATTGCAAAAGGCTGGCTGACCCACTATCTATTTCTAGCTCTAGATCATTTATCAAAATTGTGAATAGCGTTGGTGATAATACTGCTCCCTGTGATGTTCCGTTTTCTTGAGTGTAGGTTTCAGATACTTCATTATTTACCCTAACTTGAAATTTCTGATCGTTTAGAAAATCCTCTATATAATTTGTTATTGGTCCTGTTATCCCTATCTTCTTTGTTTTATAGATTATCGCTTCCCTCCAGCTGATGTCGTACGCTTTTGTGAGGTCTAGAAAAACCACAAGCGTTATTTCCTTATTTATGAATCCTGTTTTTACTTCATGTTCTAGTTTGACCAGCTGGTCCGTTGTGCTACGGTTTGATCTAAAATCAGATTGGTGTTTACTGTACAGGTTTTCTTTGTCTAAAAAGTACTTTAGTCTGTTATTATGACTGTTTCCATAGTTTTTCTGAAATGGGATATCAACTATATGGGCCTATAAAAGTTAACATCCTGAGGGTCTTTGCCTGGTTTTTTTAGGGGTATTACGGTTTGCTGTTTTCCAGACCTCGGGAAGTTTTCCTTGTTTGATTACTAAATTGAATAGTCTAATTATTTGTTTCATTAAATTTGGAGGTGCTTCTTTTATCATTTTATATACTACCCCGTCTGTTCCTGGTGCTGTATTTTTCTTTCTTTCAATCGCTATTTTTATTCCCCTTTGCGTTATGTCTTTATTTAGTTATTCGTTATCTTCTTTATGTTCCCTTTGTAGTTCTTCGTTTAGTTCTTCTATCAGCTTCTCTCTTCTTTCTACTTTTGTTAATCCTATGTCCGCGTTGGAGCTGGTTTTATAAAATGTTTTAGCCAGAAGGCCTGCTTTTTCTTTGTCTGTTGCTGCTGTTTCTGGATTCTTTATTACATTAAATGATCTATCCCCTGTTTTACTGCCTAAAAAGTTTCTTATAGTTTTTTCCATATTTCTGCTGTTGACGTATGGGGGTTTACTGAGTTGCAGACTTCTTTAAAGTGTTTTTCCTTTTCTTTTTGTATTTATTTGCTTCGTTTCTTATCTGTTTGAATTTTTCTTTGTTTTCCTCCGTGGGGTTTTTTCTGTACTATTTATAATGCTGTTCCCTTGTTTTGACTGCATGGTTACATTTTTTATTCACCACGGTACTGCTCTTTTCTGTTCTATTTCCCTATTTCCATTTTGTTCCCTATCTCCTCCTGGTGTACTCTTGTCGGCTGCTTTTATCATAGTTTCCATTATTATCTTATTTAGCTCTTATATGATTAGTTCTTCCCATTTATCTAATTCGCCTTCCTGGTTGATTATTTCCCTATATTTTATCCAGTTAATCCTAAAATAAACAAGGGTAAGCTGAAAGCCAAAAAGGGAAAGGGACCAAACCTACAAACAATTTGGAAAAGGGCATGAAAAAGAGAGGGAAGAGGAAGGAGGTAGAATAGGAGGAAATCTATGCCGGCAGTAAAATAATAACAAGGACAAAAACAAACGAGTAGAGGGAGGAGGGAGGGAGTAGAAATAAAATAAAACACCGAAAGAACTCTATGAATTTCCAGGGGTCTCTGGATGGATGATCGCATACAAAACTGAGTAATCATTGCGCTTGTCTGGACAGAGACTCTAGACCCTGCCAACACAGAAATCCGCAAGGGATGGATTGCAGCATCTTGTTACGATAGATTCGGGAATAATGGTTCACCGACGAGTCCGACCTATTGCCCCCGTTCTTAGAGGCGGATCCGTAAAATACATCGTGTTATCGCTCGAGAGATGAGGAGACTAAGTGTCCTCTGCCGACCGAGAGACGCGAGGTGGTAGAACCCAAAACCCACTGTGACCTAGGGATTCCCCAATATGTAAATAATGTAAATAATAACCAAATAAATGTCGTCAACCAATATAAATGTTGTAAAACTAAGCATACCAGGGAAATAAGAAATAAAGGCCGAAGGGCTCATCCCTGTGTAGATAAAGTAGGGACAAGTAGGAATAGGAGATAGGGACGTTAGGAATATGGACATACCAAAACTAGAATAGTAAGGGACCCACAAGTGACCAGAACAACGTAGCGATACCCTCAGACTCTCGTGGGGGGACCTTTAACATGGTCCACGAACAATAGAATAAGTATAACAATAGCAAATAAAAACTTGGACTGATAAAAATCAAACAATATGGCGAATAGAAATAGCGATAGGGGCCATATTGAAGTAGAATAAAGAAACAAATAAACTACAACAAACACACATCTTCAACATAAATAGTATAGAAAAGTAGTTAGAACACAAATTAGCGAAAAGGGACCGGGAAGAGTGGATTGATAAATGCTAAAGCGAGGGAGTCACGGGGGACATGGGGGGAGGGGGGGGGTGTGGGGGTCGATTTGCATAGGCAGTCTGTGGAGGCTGGGACTTTCCTGGCTTCTGCGCGGCTTCTTCTTGACACTGGTCTGGACTGGAGACAGCAAAGAACAACACTGACACCAGCTGGAGACTTTGCGAGGCATGCAAATAAGGAAATAAGCCTCCGAGCCAGAGTGGAACATCAGCAAAGATGAGCCGTATGAACTTCTGCAGCCACCACTGGCTGTGACCTTGTGGCCAGATCGGCTTTTTTTTGTAGCATAGGGAATAATTTTTTTTTTTTTTTTCAAAGACCCGTCGAGATAACCACCAGCAAGGAGGTTGAAAGACGTAAAATAATCAAAGACCAAAAAAGTCACAATCATCCATGCCTGAATGGACAAATGACCAGTTGTGGCTTTACTTTAAAAAAGCAACAGCATACTGGTACAAAACTCGCACCACTTTCAAGTCTCATCAGAATGGCAATATTTGTCAGGGTGATCATCATATAAAAATGAAGCTTCCAAAAACATGAAAAAACCAATGCCTCAAACAAGATAAAAAATATTTGAGCAGAATTAGCATCTGCCATAAGCAGCAGAGGGGGGGGGGGGGAAGAGGGGAGAATTGTACACACTTCCAAAGAATCATCCTCTTATCATGCAAGAACTTGTAAAATTAAAAAATAATTTCAAAACATGATAGATCTATATTCATTCCGTTTATTTTATGATTCAAAATTCCAATTTCTCTACAGATCTTGTTTACTGGTCTGAGATTCACTTCAGTGAGAAAGGCCGCTATGTCATCTGTTCGTCTGACAAGTCAGGGGAAATTACACAGTGGACTCCGCCTGAATTCAACGCACGAACTACAGTCCATGAATATGGAGGTTGGTGCAGACTTATTAGCAGAGTAGATCATAGGCACCATGAGCAGTGTGTTTTCCACTTATGTTTATTAGGCCCAACTGTTAAGTTTCGCTCTGCAGATTAACTCTAGACCTGCAACCCAGCCTAAGGGCTACAACGCCCCTTGACATGCGCTGCCAAGCTTGCCGATCTGGAAATCAGTGCTGGTATTCGCCTCAGGGTATTTGTTTTAACTACAGAGACCCCGCCTTGGCTTCGAAGTGACACAATGCAACCCTACATCGACCAAAGTCTTCCTCTAATCCCTCCCCTAACTCCACCCTTTCTTTATGTCTGATAATATTTGAAAGGAGCCAATGGTAGGCGAAGAGGCTGTACTCACAAAGGCATGTCAAATTTTATGTGAGTGTCAGTTTTATCACCCACGCCACACTATTTCCATTAGTATTAAAGATATGTTTATAATCTAATGTAATTGCTTGGACCAAACCACTTCACATGTGTATTTACAAGCTGTCATCCTTCTGACCACATGGACTTAGATTATTCTTATTAGATCAGAGTAGCTAATGTTGATTGGGCAGCAGTGACTACAAAGAAATATATATAAGTAGTCTAATGATGACATAGAGTGAGAGCACAAGAGAGCTATCTGATACATAAACTAATAGATACATAGGCTATTTTAGCTTTCACTCATAGCAATTATAGCTCTCTTGTACTCTCAATAGCTTGATCGCTGGTTCTGTTGAGTGGATCAAGTGGTCATGGTGTAAACAAAGAGACTAAATGTATTTGATGCTCTCCTCCCTCATCATCATTTCTTTTGCTTGTGGTTTCAGACCACTTGAGAGGATTTGAGTGGGCCATGTGGCCTTTGATTTCTTTTCTTCCATCTTTCCGTTACCTATTGCCGGGATTTGGCTCTATCTGTGGGCTTTCTCATACTCTTATTATAAGAAAAAAAACTTTGCCTATTGAAAGATCTTGTACTTAGATGCAGCTATACCTATCGGGTGACATTTTGACAAAGCAAGATCTAGTGAATCCTAATTTTTGTCAACAAGCTGCGAAATATCACAGTGATACAATAAGCATAGCACAGAAAGGCCAGTTTATGTAATATGTGGTGCACACTATGAAATGAAGAGTGTTTTACCTGTTATATATATATACATGGTGTGTATTACTAGGGTTAATAACAAAGGAACATGTTATTGTTAAGGTGCTACCGGGTACCAAACCTTTGGCTGCTTTGGCCATTGCTTGTATGTAAGCCACTCATGGTATAAGACTTCATTATGATGGTTCTCATCATAAACAGACATGCATAGGCTCTTGGTCCTGGCTCCATCAAAATATTCATACACATAAGTAGGCCTTTAACTACAGATCAATGAGCCATTTTTTCAGCCAGCTAAGTTATTTCCCTTTGTCTAGTTTAAAAGAAAAAAAAAAAAAAAGTATAAGACAAGCATTGTGAAGAAAAAAGGTCGTTTTTGGTCCTGTTATTTTTATTTTTATTTTTTAGAATTTTTTGTTATTCATGTTTCAAATGTCAAAAGGAGAAGTGATTTGTTTCCTTCTTTGCAATGCTTGTGTTATATCTTTGTAGTTGGCAAAGGGAAGTAATTGTGTTAAACTGGTTTATTGACCAGGCTTTCAAGTGTCAAATTTTTTTAAGTGGAATTCGAGTCCTGGTACTACAAGTTTGGGATGCAGTTTCTGTCCTCTCATTCTTTTTTTTTTCTTTTCTTTCCTGTTACATTGGTTCAGCCTGAAATTGAAAGCCTTACAATGTGATAATGTAAATTATTATTGACAGATGTATAGATCTAGAAACAAATTTTTGTATGCTTTTACTCTTGTGACTACAGTGTATTTTCTTTTACTGTGTCATCCTATTGTACAATACAGAAACTGATTATTTCTGTTTCTTTAAACAGAAAATTACGAATGCCTCCAAAATTGATTTGAATTCAACATGAAAGTACTAAAATTTCATGAAGTTAGTTACAGTGACTAAGGTCATGGGAAATGTTCTAGTCACAAATTATTATCATTCTATTCATCATTCTGCAGGTGGAGATTTCTTTGTGTTTCAAGGTGTGGTGTTTTTCTCGAACTTTTCTGACCAAGCCATATACAAACAGTCTAGTCCCACTGCAACACCAGTACCTGTGACAGACACCAGTAAAGCTTTCCGCTATGCTGATGGAAAATTTTGTCCACAGGTATGCCTACTGTTCAAATGAAATTGTGAACTCAGCCCTGAGAATCTTTACCTTAACCTCCACTTGTGCTTCACTCTATCACACGGCGGATAGATACAATTGATCTGAATATAAATTACTCAGATAAAGATTTTCAGTGATTATTCTTAAATGAACTTTATATGACTTATCTTATCTGATTGATGGTAAGATTCAGAACTAGCTTGAAAGTTTTATGTATGTCAACATCTTCAAAGTATTTGCTAAATAAATGAGGACAAAAATAAATAATAATCAACAGTACAGTGAACTTGAATTGGAATTTCAGTAGAAATGAAATTTTGCTATGGTCCAGATTTATTCCCCTAGCTTACTTGGTCAAAGATAACAGTGACCATGACTGTCACTAGAATTTAACTCACAGTGTTGTATCGGCTGGCAGAAAAGTCTGATAGTTAGGGACACCCTCCATCATTTGTCTCGAGGCAGTGTACATATAGCATATGGCACATCTCCTGATAATGTTATGAGCAGTTTATGAGAATGGAAAGAGTACAGTGTTGAGTGGAGGAAAGGAAGAAACTGGAAGAAAGAGTGATGTCTGATGCTTGTATATTAAGCGCTGCATGGAGGACCAAAATAATGTTCAAGTTGATGCACAAGAGAGAAATCCAGGAATTTGTATTTTAATGTTACACAAGGAATGATGAAAGGCTTAGCTTGTTAACTATTAGGAAATGATTCTCAATAATTTAAAAATATCAGTCACATTACTGTTGAGATGCTGAACCCGTGTGACAGTTTGGAATTTGACACTGCTTCTATCATAATCAGTACTGTTTTGAGGTTGATGCGATTGTGCCATCTTTTGTTTCAAATTTGCCTTATCTTTACCTGCACATTTCAGATATGCCGTATCGTTGCTGTGAGAGAGGACCATGAAGTGGTTAAAGCTGGAGCTAAAGAAGCTCAAAATACCATTGTGTCCATTAATCCTGCCACTCAAACTCAGACTGTTTTGGTAAGGATTGGTTTATCTCTGTTATTGAATATTCACAGTATTGAGACAAAATCACTGTTAGAATTTTATTTCTATCATCTCAAGCTCTGTAAAGCAGTGGTTGAGAGTGTGTCCCTTGTGATATAAGTTCTAGTTCCTAAAATTGAAGGAGACAAATCGTTTCTTATACAGGGTGGCGCACAAGAAGAGGGACAAAAATAAAAACGCATATTTCTGTTCGTTTCCAGGTGAGTTGCAGGGCAGACCTGATATTAAGATGGACTATTGTGAGCATTTTTAGGTGGAAGAGAGGGCAAAGATTGTGGAACCGTACTTTGCAAGAAAGTCACCAACTCTTGTTCAGAGGCAGTTTCGACATGAATATCCTTGGAAGAAAATTCCCCACCTCTTGTGGAATGATTGTTCCAATTGATTCCTGACATCTTGAACTTTGGCCGGCGTCCTCACTGTGAACTTTGGGCCACTATGGCCTTTGTTGTTGTTAGCCATACTTCCAGTCTTTCGAAACATTTCTACCAAACATGTTATCATGCACTGGGTGGGGAATTTTTGGTTGCAAAATACAGTTCCACAGTCTTCGTCCACTCTTCTACCGAAAAATGCTCATAGTATCCCATCTTGTTGTCAGATAAGTTACAGAGCTGCTCTGAAACTCACCTGAAAAAGAAAAAGAAACAATAATTTCTCTCGAAAGTTTTTATTTTTGTCCCTCTCCTTTGTGCGCCACCCCGTGCAACAGAGACTAGAAATAAACTTAAGCGATTGTAAGAGGAAGTGAAAGAAGGATTCTCCTCATTTACTTATTCTCACTGGGCAAGGAGGAGAGCTAGAAAGAACTCTCAAAAGTATCGTCAAAGATAGACATGCACATCTACAATAGAATGAAAGTGTTTTTTCTGCAGGAAATTGTTTGAATTGTGTCGGTGTTTGCATTCTTTGATTGACTGAAAAGGCTAACAGTATGTGAAATGAACATTTACAGAACCAGAGTTTTTATAATGAAATAATGATAAGTGTAATGCCTGCTTCAAAATTCAGATAACATGTTAAATATGGGAACCTGTATATCAATTTGTACTCCTCATTTATCAAGGTGAAAGATGCAGATTTTTATTCATGTCCTCGAGTGTCTCCTGATGGGAAGCGCCTTGTGTGGGTTCAGTGGTCTCATCCAAACATGGTAAGCTCTTGTCCTTTTTCTTTTCTGGTATTTTGTGGTTTTTGTTAAGCTTTTGTTTGTTGTTTTACGTTACTCATACAATATGATCTTCAGACATTAACCCTTTTTGTGGCACACAATCAGGTAGATTTTTATTGCACACCTTCCTTCGTAGCAAGTCTCCTATAAATAGTAGCACTAAGAGAATATGTGTTGAGCAGTGCTCATAGTTACAGTCCTTTCAGTGTGAACAGTTCATCACAACAGCGTCTTGGCACTTTTGCTGTTTAAAAAAAAATACATAATGGTATTTGACATGTTTGTTGCAAAGGAGCTATTTATTTCTATGTAGTAGAATTGAGTGATGTTTTGAGAATGTTGCAATCATATGTCTCAAACTGCAACTTTGTTTGATCACTGAGAACTTCTGTCACTTGTTTGTATCTCCTTTATTAAAGGGTGGAGGGGGGGGTAAAGGTCCTGAAATAAAGTTTTGAGACTAAAAATATCAAAAATGGGGTTTTGCTACTTTTACACACTTTGAACTCTTCTCATACCAGAAAAATAACGGATGGAGCCAGAAACATATGCTTTATGCCCTAAAACGGCACCAACACGGCACCACAAAATGACTGTATAGAGAAATTATGAAAATTCAATTGCGATTTTCTCAATATGTATGATTTCTTCACTTTTTTCCGTAAGGCTTTTTTATTTCTCAACCAGTTGCCTTCAAATTTGGAATGTACATCCACCATAGCATGTGTTTTAATAAAATGCATCGCTTTTTTTGAATTTCATTTCCATTTTTGAAGGAAAGTTAGATATTTGGTGGAAAATTGTGAAAAATTTACATCCGTCAATATACATATTTCAAAAATTTTAAAAACTATTCTATGGTATATAAACAAAAAACAAATGCATTTTATGTTTTACACAGGTTTATATTATTTATTTGCAAAATTTGACACTATTCCATTCAATACTCTAGGAGACTTAGGGTTTTGAAAATAGCTAATTTTCAAAACACAGAATCCAATATGGTGGCATTGTCATGGCAACCAGATGCAAAACAAAATTTTTTTCCACACTTTTTCTCTAATTTGGACATGCTGAAACTGAATTTGAAGTGTAAAAAAATCCCAAGTTCACGCATTCAAAAAATCACCCTCAGGACCCGCACCCTTCCCCTTAGGTGGAGGGGGGAGGGGGCACATCCTGAAATATGGATTTTGCTAAAAAAATGCGATTTGGGGTTTTTGTTTTCTCTTAAAAGTCCTGTCTTTTCTACGTATAAAAATGGTATCAAAAAGTGGATATGTCCATTCTAATGTGTTTGACCAATGGTCATTCAATGGTAGGCCTAGCCCACTGTCAACCAGGATTTGGGTCCATCTGGCTGCTACATGCAGTCGTAGATCAACACTATATGATTATATATTGGCAAAAAGTGCATAAGACACTTGGTTTATGACCTCCTCTAGCAGTATCATGAATCTCAATGCCAGAGATGGACATTGGATGACCACTATGAGGCAAAAAAAATGGCTGATCATGCAGATTATCAGTGTAAGCGTTCTAAAATGAATTTCCACGTCCTATAAATAGTGAAATTTTCCTTTCTTTCTGCTGCTTCAGAGGACAGTTGTGGACTATATGCCATCATAGCAAAGGTCAAGACACTCTTGGCTTGACAAAAAAAGATATAGGGGGCACATATAGGCCCTCAAGAACCCGGAAGTGACTCTTTGGGAACCCTTAAAATGATGGGGGGATAGGGAGCAAAATTCGAGAAAAGATACGCCCAGATAGCCGAAACGCGGCAACAAGAGACACAGATGTCATGGAGAGAGGGTTATTATGTAAAAAAGGGCTGTTCTTTTTTGTTTCAAAACCGATTCTAATCAAATTTGGTATACGTCATTTTCATAATAAGACCAAAAAACGTACATGTACGCGGCCCATTCGCTTGATAAGTTTAGAGAAAAATGGGCTTTTGGTATGAAAAAATGGCAAAATTTGAATTTTTGTTACATGGCAATTTCAAAAATCTCTAGAAAATTTTCTATTGCATAGGAAGGGCTGAAAATATGTAACTTTTTAGATATTAAGCAATATGTTCACCAAGTTTTATCAATTTCCGTTGAAATTTGACAGAGGAGATAGATTTTAAAATCAGTCAATTTAGAGATGCCAAAATCCAAGATGGCGGCATTGCTATGGCAACCATATGAAAAGGTTGATTTTTTTTTCACTGTTTTCCTCTAATTTGAACATGCCGATTTCGATGGAAAAGGTTAAAATAGTCTATCTTTAATAATAAAAAAAAGTCACTCTCCTCTCTTTTTTTTTTTTAAAATATTTTGGGATTTTGTATTTATTGTAGAGGCCTCAAGTTCTTTTCCCATAATGAAAAATATAAACCTTATTTCAGAGGATGATCTTGCTGTAGAAGATTTCTTTTTATTTATTTATTTATTTTTTTTTGTTGAGAGTCGTATTCATACGGATTATGTTACTCTGGCTCACAAGTAAATTGAGATTTGTATGTTATTAAAATAATAGAGAGGAATGATTTCTTTCTTTCTTATCTCCCACAGCCTTGGGACAGCACTGACATATGGGTTGCCAACCTGACTTCATCTGGGGATAAAATTGTGCCTGGCTCAGAAGTTAAGGTGAGTTGCTTCTTAGGAATCTGATATTTTGTCTCCCTTCTTTATCATTTTTGCTTTTTCTCCTGAAGATCTATATTGATTTTATTCTTATATCATTAATTGTTCATCATTCGCAGCAGTTAGAATTAAGTTTGTTTTAGACACAATCAGACTTATTCATAATAGAAACACAAGACAAGAGTCTGTTCAAATCATTGTGTGTTGTATTTACTTCATAAAGCCCTTGCAATTATAACATATGCTGTTGGAAAAAGCTAAGAAACTAAAAATGTCAGCTGAAAGTGCAGGAGATCTAACATATCTTCTTATGTCAATCCTGACATATTCTAAAGCCATAGTCGTTCCACTATGACTCCAGTAGTTTTAGCTGTTTTTAGAAAAAAAGAATCAAACTGTTTGGTGCAAAGAAGCTTACAGTATGATATATCATCGGTCCTGTTGCATAGAGTAAAATATGTCAAAATTTGGATTTTTGCTTTTGGTCATTCTTCATGCCTGTAGTTAGATCTTTAATGTGCGTATACAGTTCTGTTAATACATCCATTAATGCAAACAGTGAGAATAAATATAGGAAAAAGCAAGTTTATATAAATGTTTCAAATCATATAATTTTCAGCTGGCTGTATCTCGAAACTAAAATTAAAATTTTCCATGTTCACCCACCATGTGCAACTGGACCAACAGTATAATGTTCATGTGCAGACAGCATTGAACTGTTAGATTAAATGACTTGTAGAGTGGTGATTATGGTTAGCATCATAACTCAAAACCTCAAACCTAAAAAAGAAAAAAGAGAAGGTCTTTGATGATTGTGAAATGGCCATGATGACAATCAAATAGTAAATCCATGGCACTAATTTCTGTCTGTGAACAGATTATTGGGGGCAAAGACGCCACTGGTCAGGATTTAAGTGTCATTCAGCCATCTTGGACCTGGGACAATGAACTTCTGTACATTGGAGATCAAACTGATTGGTGGAACCTATACCATGTGACTAAATCTGAGGAGCATGTCAACCTGCATGAGACCTGCTCTGAGATTGGTGGGCCACAGTGGCAGTTTGGTAGAACATCTTATGTCCTGGAGCCAAATGAAGGCTCTCGCATCATTACGTCTTTCCAGGGGGTATGTGTGAATGCAATTTATCTGGACAATGTATATCTATCTGTCTGGTAATTCAGTTGTCTTAGCAGATTTCAGTCTGTGATGGATCCAAAAGCCAGAGTTGACTCCAAAGCTGCGTGTGCTCATTATTTCAAAATGATTTGGAAACTTATGAAAATGACATTATGAAAAGCTATTATCCTGAAATGGAGAATGGTTCACATTAAAATAACAGTTAATGATTTTAAATATTCTCAAAACCTCTTATTATTACACGTATGGCATTTTTCATCTATACACATGATTGATGCAATTTTTATTCTGCATGGTGCCACAGTGGTAATTACATGGATTGGTTGTCCACTCCTATTCTTGCAGTGCCCTTCATGACTGAAATTACCTATGTTTGATAAACATGGCCTTATATAGATCTTCAGAAAAGGGCAGTGTAACTGTATTAGTCTGATTTTATTTGCCTATTTTCTGCTTTGTCTTGTTTGCTCATTTCCGACCCTCATTTCTCTAATTTGGACTGACAATGGAAACAAGGGATAGATCTGTCTTCTTTTTTTCCATGTCTGAGGATCATTGTTGGCTCTCTTCAAAATCCTATATTCATCAACATAGATGTTACCTACAGGAGAAATTATAAATGCACTCCTATCTCAGTCTAGGCAGAAATTGTGTCAAACCCTGATGATCTCTATCGACACTCATATGTGTCATATCATCCTCTTTGTCAAAGTTGTTGTTTATTTGATTTATCTGTATATTTATCTGCCCCATTTAGCTTATAGATTTTAAACAAAAATTTCATTTTTATTTTTTAAACAATTTTTTGGGGGAAGGTTTTTTTTTTCTCTTCATGATAGAAAGAAACATCAATCTGCCAGACTGTATCATTTTTTTGAAGAGAATTTCTTCTCTGTCATGTTTTTCATGTGATGCTGTTGTCAGAATTCCGAATAGGCATAGGATTGGCATATTCCAGCCTTAAAAGCAGTGAGCAATAATCTGGAAAGTAGACATATCTCACGCTTTTTTTTTTTTTTTTTTTCAACATTTGCAGGACTTTGGAATATTGGACATGAAGACCAAAACATACAAAAAGATTGAGACAGGACTGAAAATACATGATCGCTATGGCTGGACTGGAGCAGGTTCTGTGTACTGCATTGCATACAGCCCAACACTGTTCCCACGAGTGGTGCATGTGGACCTTAACACTGGCAAGGTTAGCAGTCATTGATCATTCTATTAAATTTTGTCAGAAATGAAGATTTTGGATTTTATTTGGAGAAAGCTTTGTTGTATGCAAAAGGATGATGATATCATGGATGAAAATATGTCCTTTGTGAGGTTGGGTGAATTTAATAAATAGGTAATCCCTGCATGCTTTTATTTTATTCTATTTTATTTCTGGTTTATCATCATGTTATTTGCATGCATAACATTTATAAAATTTCAGCAAAATTATTTATACATGGCACAGTGTAGCTGTAACAGTGCTGGTGTGCCATTCAATAGAAATCGGAAACTAATATATCAAACTGGAACATCTGCATCAGATCTTACAGTATGGGGGTATAATCTAATAGTATGGCTCACCACACAGAGTGAAAAGAGAGAACCATTTAAGGGCCTTCATTGTATCATGTTATTACTCTGTGTTTTGGGTGATGATCATTGCTGTCACAGTTACAGGTATAATATGTGGACTACTTACCCCAACCTCCACCCCAGCCCACACACTTTTTTTTAAGGACAAGTCAGTGAAATCATAGAGAACTGATTTTTGAAAATTCCTGTTTTTTTGTTCTTATTTTCGGTAATACTTTTGGGATAGAAGTTCTGACTTAAGCACTTTTGGCATTTATGAGAAGTCTTATGCTCAAGGCCAAAATCCTCATACTGTTTGATTGCGCTGAAACTGCACAACTCACTAGCCTTGTAGCCTAGCTAGGCTTCACTCGCAGGAGAACTGAAACAGTGAATGTGACATAACAAGAGGAAAGACTATTATAGTAATTTTTGTTTGTAGGCCCAGGATATCCGAGTATCCATGTCACCTCCAGTGGATAGTGGATACTTCAGCGTCCCACAGAAGATCAGCTGGCCCACATCGCATGGAGAAATTTGCTATGGGTTGTACTACCCACCCACCAACAAAAATTACAAAGCACCTGCAGGTGAGCCACTGTCCATATACTGTTGGGTCAGTCAGTCGATATGTGTTTTCCAAAATGATGCTGAAAATAGAATATTTTACTTTTGTAATGCTAAATAGTGTTTAAAAGAAAGAATTTAAAAAACAGAGAACTGTTCAACCTTTTTTAAGTATATTTTGATAAAGTTGAAGTAAAAAGTGCTTTTTGCAGATTAGTATAATGGTATGGAAGTATGCAAAAAGTATGAAAAATAGCAACATTTCAGAACTACATTAGAATGATAAAAAAAAAATATTTTAAATGAATACATGGAAAATTGCAGAAAAACTAGTTCACTGTTGAGTGTTTCAAATTATTTTTAGGATTTCAAAATTCAGCATTTGATTTAGAAAGATAAGTTTGCCACTTCCATCTTAGCTGAACAGGAAGCAGAGCAATAACAATTAGTTTATGACTTTATGTTAAACTTGAAGCCCTAGCAAAAGGGGGATGGGGAGGGATGGGGGTGTGATTGGACTTTTTTTTGTGGAAGCTTTAATTTTGTGTTTCGAGAACATGTGTGAAGAGCCTTTCATTGTTCAAAAAAAACCTCCCAGCACATGTCTTGCATTCCATATACTCAACACGACTTGCTTGTTTAGACCGGGGGGGGGGGGAGGGGGGCAGCCCACCCATCCTCGCCGACCATGGGTCTAATTAGAGCGTATTTTTGGTCAGGGCTACCCCAAATTCCGGCTGCTTTTTCTGTACAAGCCTTTATGCACAATTTTGAACTCCAACACAAGTCCACAAGAACTGCCTTGGAAGCCGCCATTCTGCAAACCCAGCATATTTTCTTTTTTTTTGGTAGCCAAAAATAGAGGTCTACCAACCCAAATACCACCTAGAAAGTAGCAAGAATTTCCTTTTGAACAAATGTAGCTGGAACAGTATATAGTATAGCAATTATATGCATATAATACAATGGCTGTCAAAGCTATCCTCCAAAGTACATATGGGTCTACGGACCAAAAGATCTGTTGCAGGCCATCTTCTACTGGAGAATACCTATGATAGCAATCTTGTGTCAGATATTGCACACATAGACTATCTAGAAGGACATCTTGGCTGTACACATCTACAACCTTTGGCCGGTCTTCCACCTTTCGTGGATGATTTGTGTGTTTTTCGGGTATCTGTGTAGAGAAGATTGCGTGCAAACTAGAGGTTCCATTTCTTGTACAACTGGAGACAAAGGAAGTACCAAGAACGTTATATCCCATTTGGCCATTTGCATATGATAAACTATTGGAAAAAATGTTGACCCAGTGCCTGCAGCTATTGTACATTCTGTGGCTATACAAAACAAGATCAACCAAAATTCTACTCTGTCTACTATTTCTAGAATCGAAGCAGAAACCAAATGCAAAGCAAAGAAGGCCTGGAAAGTTGCTGACAAGGAAGAAGAACCATTCGGAGTGTTTGTAGCCAAGAGAGACGTTTCCGAGAGACCCATAGACGAATTGCAAGAATTCCTGCCAGATTTCAGCAACAAACTGTGTGCTGCAGGTTTCGGTATCTACTACATAGACTATACCCAGGATTTCTCTGGAACTCTGGACAGGAAAACTCTTGTAGACTATCTACGAAAAGAACAAGGATTTGTGGAACAAGGAACACTATCTTCTGCTATGGCTGGCGTACACTCTAGACCTCCAACTATCCTAGACAATACTTTTAGTGTGGGAAACCATGTCTGTCCTGGATGCATTCCAAGAATGGTTATACAACTAGGATCAAGATCTACAACAAAGTCGTATCCAGTTTCAAAGCAGGAGGAGTCTTGGAACCAATTGGCGGGAATTTGTCCAACTGCGTCGACTAACCTAACGAACACCTGCAGAAGACTTTCCTACACCCAGATGTACAAGCAAGAGGCTGCACTCGTATTGAAGTCTCTTTGTATGCAGCCCAAGGTTCCATGCTATCGAAAGATACTGCAGAAGAACTGATACAAGACACTTTGGATATAGTATGCCCAAAACAGACAGTCTATTTGGGAGAGGACAATTTCGAAGACTATGAAGAATTGGATTTCCAAAAAGAAGAGACATAGATAAACAAGAAAAGGCTTCCGGACAACTAGAAAGAAAATTATTTGTTGTAAAACCTCCATGCAAACAATGGGAGAATCTTGCCAAACATTTGGATCGCAATCTTGTCCTGGCAGATCATCCACAAAGACAAATTTTTACAGTTTTGGTATGCCAATACTGCCACAGCAGGAAGAGTGTCCGGAGTGTGGGTTCAACCTATTACAGAAAATGCAGACAACAACTAAAAATGGGTAAGAGCTGTACAGTGGGCTGCTGCTGACTTTGGATTCCGAAAATGTCCAATCTTCCCTGTAGACATTCTCTCTGCCAACGAAGAAGGAGTAGAAATAGGCCCCCCGACGATGCTATACCAAAAGTGCAGACTCCAAGACAATTCTATGTGCCAGCAAGAGATCTACCCAATTGTATCCAAAAGGTCCAGATCCACAAAAACTATTGCCTTCTACAGATACAATCTCATGGACCTGGAGAGAAAAGAAAACACAAACTACTAGCATAGAAAGTTTGCAAATTGTACTAGAAGAGATTCCAGAGGTAGCAGAAGGATGAAAGATTTCTACTTTGTCCACAAAAAATAGAGAAGCTAGACTACAGGAAGTATGAGAAGCTGCAGACGCCGAAGAATGGCGCAGAAAGGCATGGAATATGCTGGAAATAGAAAGAGAGAAATACAAAGAACTGCTACAAAATAGATCTATAGAAATACAAAAGTTGGAAAAGTTTGCAAAAGTAAAGTTTCGAAAGAAAATCTAGAAAAAGTAGAAGAATATCTTCGCGAAAAACATACAAAATTGCAGTTATAGAAAAACAATGGTGGACTATTCTTGGATACAGAAGTATCAGAAAAACCAGTTGTAGAGTTGTTCTGCAAAGCAAAAACACAATAGCCAATCCTCCAGATAGTGGAAAACAATACAAATACTACGCTGTATGGGCTACAAAAGCTATAGCAAGTATTCTAGCAAAATACAATGATTTGTTTGCTTCGAAACAAGACAAATACGATAGGACTACATATTGGGCTACAACTGCTGGTACAGTGGTCCCCGCCTAAGAACCCGGTCATCGGGAGACAAGAAAAGCGGGCTCTTAGGCGGACGGGTTCTTAGGCGGATTGAAAAGTTATGCACCCCGTCTGACCATAGATTGTCTTCACTACTATGGTTAGTTGATCGTTACTGTTAGTTAAAGATTTATCTATGCAAATAAGTACAGCCTTCTTCCTTGTGTGTATATTATAATTAGATATAGCAATTCCTGATCTTATTTAGCATATAATTACACCAATACTGCCCAGCGTTTAAACGCCGTGAGTTTTCACATAACAGTATCATTGTTGAAAACATGATATTGTTATGCTACCCCGTGGATAATCGCACGAGTGACCCAAGTGTTTACAAACCGATCAAAGTAGCAGAACAGCTGACCAGCCAGGAGGCTAAACTTACTCCTCCTTATTCACAAAGCCAATCACAGGTGCTGTCCAACGTGTTGTCAAACAAAGAAATGGTTACTTATTAGTCAACAGTGTGGCCTGATTATGCAGTCATACATCAACCATCACCTCCACTCCTTTGTCTACCTGTCCTCTCCACCCCTGTCCCCATTTTACTGCATATCTAGCACTGTGCGTTTCTCTCAAGTGGACAGTATGATGTGGAATTATACCATAAGTACTCGGGTGTCTTGGCCCGATACCAGGCTCTTAGATGGATTTTTTTTATTTGGGAGCGCCCGGAGCGGGTTCTTAGAGGGGAAAATTATAGAGGAAAAAATTCCGTTCGGCAGCAGAGGCGGGTTCTTAGGCATACCGGGCTCTTAGGCGGAGGGTTCTTAGGCGGAGACCACTGTATTGGAAACAGTTCTTCTCTGGAAATAGATATATTGCCTACTCAAAGTTTTCTGTGACAAGATGGAAAAGAAATTGTTTGGAGTCCTATCCATGTTGCTGCAACACCAAACAAAAAATATTTGGAAGACCTCCAAAACATAGGCAAAAAAGAACAAGAGTTGCTAGAACAGTTTTCCGATATAGGCAAAATACAACTAGTAGAAATAGAAGCTCCAAAAGTCAAAGATACAACAAAGATTTTGGATATGCAACCTGGAGAATATAGCTGCAAACAGATTGCTAGAATATCTTTCCAAGGAAGACCTAGAATAGTGCTATTTCTTGTTCCACTAGGAGAAGATGGAAATTCTACAACAGACAAAGAGATTCCAGCACATGGGTATTTCTTGCAGAAGGAAATGAATAGAATTCTAAACACTCCAAACACTATAGAAAATATTGGAACTCTTCTATGTAGTCTGGGGAAAGAGAAAACAACAAGTACAAGAAAGAAGTGTAGAATAGTGCAAATTGTGGCAAACCTTCTCTCTACATCTCCATAGCTTCTCGAAGTCTTCTACATAGTGGAACAATATATCCTCCATCTATACAATACACAATTCCTCTGTTGTATCCAACAACATACAATGTGCCCATATCCCAGTCACACTATTTCTGTGCAGTCTTTTCATCTGTAGTACCCAACACTCTTCCATACCTTCTTTTTTTCACAACTTCTAGCAGTTCTTTGAGATTTTCCCACACTTTGTTTGGAATTTCTTGCTTTCGAAACTCCTTGTACGGGAATCTTGGACAACTATTGGGTATCAAAACAAATTCCATTCGATGGACTATATATACTATACAACATATATCTTGCGCCCAGGGCAAATGAGTTGGAAGTCATTGTTGGGTGATTTTGAGTTACAGTTTTTTACCGTTTTTTTATTATTTTCCGACTAAGACACCAAAATTTTTCTTTTTTCAGGTTAAAAAAGATTAAATTGTCGTTTTGTGAAAACAAAAAAAATTTTAGTATCTTAGTCAGAAAGTAGTTAAAAACGACCGAATACGGCCGTGGATCTTTATCACCCGGCGCGGCTTTCGATTCACTTGCCCTAGTCGCAAGACATATAGCATCAAATAGAAAAATATTTGCAATATACAAAATATAGATACAAAATATGTTTGCAGACAAGTTGCAAAAAATATATAGGAAGAAAAGAGAATCTGTAGGCAACGATACAAATCTAGAAAATACTATACAAAATACTACCCGCTACTCCCATGTGGAAAGGATCTTGTTTTTTTTGCATAGAAACTTGTTTTATTGGTGGTATAGTGTTTTCCGACAATACGGACCTATTTGGCCATATTTTTTATTTTTTGCAGACCTTCCGTGTTCTGTAGAAAATGCTGCCAGTGGTGATTGCGAAAGGAATGTAGGATAGAATGTTTGTTGTTGTTTCGCACATTTGTACAATCTTTTCTATTTTTTGTACAGTAGAAAGCGTTTCTTCCTGCAGGTCCTGCACTTCTTCTATTTCTTCGTATAGTTTGTCCACAACATTGTCTTCTTCGTTGGGATCTTCCTCCATATCTTCTATATTTTTCTCTAGAACAATTTTTCCACACGTTCAGCTGTACCCCGAATATTTAGAAGATCTCCATCTATTTTGTTGGACATTCTTTCTGTATTTGAAAGTCGGGCATATGCTAAAATTTCCCTCCCGTCCACAACTTCAGTTTGCTTTTAGCCTTGTGTGATCGTACAGAACTGTTTAATTCCCAGAATTACAAGATTGACAAAAAAAATAAGCGGTTACAAGATCAGTTATCTATTGTTAACAAATTATATTTCAGTGATTTTAATTATGATAACTGTGAAAAAACATTAATTTACCTGAAGAGAGGCACTGTTTTTGTTTAGTTTTATGGTTCCTTTTTGTGTTTTTTTGTGTGTGTCTTTTTATTGTATGTTTGTATTGAATGAAGTAGATCTGTTTTGCAAACTGGCCCTTTTTATGAACTTTGAATAACATATTTTCAACTTTGAGTGCCAAGGTTGTTAGTTAACAATATGGCAACCAGTACTGTTAGGAAATGTTTGTGTGATATGTATTAGCACCTGGACGTAGAAAGTAGAGATTAAATGTTAACAAAATGATTTGGTCATAAACATTTTTGCTCGTGTCTTTTACCTTCTTTAGCAAGATATGGAGAATACTCAGATCTGTTTTCTTTTCATCTTTTGCTGTGACAGGAGAACTTCCCCCTTTGTTGATTCGAGCTCATGGTGGCCCAACTGGTGCCTTTTTCAGCAACCTTGACCTCAAACTTCAGTATTTCACCAGTCGAGGCTTTGCTGTACTGTGTGTAGACTACAGAGGGAGCACAGGATATGGGAAAGCTTACAGACACAGACTGAGAAATATGTCAGTTCTTATGTTTTAAGGGGGGGGGGGGGATCCTGAAGGTGCTTTTTTTTCTTATTAAAGATAGGCTCTTTTAACCCTGTCCATCGCATTTGGCATGTTCAAATTAGAGGAAAACAGTGAAAAAAAA
>JBCEWB010202618.1:0-24563 GCA_039654565.1 Peronia peronii
GAGGTAGTGGGGGGGAGAGTGGGGGGGGAAGATCCCCCCAACCCCCCCCCCTTTCTTTTTTTTTGCAGTGGAACGTCATTGGCACTAATTTGCCAATAACATTTAAGTCAGCATACAGTAGGTTAAATTTATTAATTTAACATGATTTGGAATTAGCAACTCAATAGGAAGGAGCTTCAAAGACTCCAATCGACTGTAAATCGAAAGGAGTATTCGCCCAAATAATTCTCAAGCGTTGACAGGGTTCACTTACCTTTGTATTTTTCACATAATGGGGTTAAATTGTACACTTTCCCCAGAAAGGAAACCCATAAATCGTCCGTTGTATTGTGAACAGACACCTCATTGGGTGTAAAATACTTCGGGCGAGCGACAAGAACCATTTTGTGTATCCCTCAGCTTCTTCGCTAGCGTTGCCAATGTCAACAGGAAGTCAATGGGTTCGAAACTTCTAAAAAGTAAAATCGCAAAATTCGGCGGTAGAAACGAATGTAACAATCTGAAACGCGTACAGTGAGCTGTAAATTCTGTTACGCACTTCGATGACACGCAGATGCAACACACCGGAATGCTAAAAAAATATGTGGCAGTTTTATTCCAAACAGTGAATTAAACAATCATATTGCTGTACCATTGCCATATGCAGTAGAGATATGAAATAGAATTATGGTGCTCTTCCAATCCCCCATCGTCCGTTTTTGTTTTCACTATTTGTTACACAATGCTCAGAGTGTAAATCGTGTGTTTCTGTGTAAATATGTTGTATATATTCAGTTACTATACTTCAATTACTATTGGGTAATGTGTGTATTCATCTTCTTGTATATCCGACGTAGTCTACCGAAATTCGTTTGTGCCATCAGTGGTCCGTTTATCAAGTTAAGACGCGAGTCTGCCTTGGTTCTGATGCTTTTCGTGATATTTTTTTTTCTGCGCCTAAATATCAATGTGTTGTACATATATATATTGTGTCTCATCAGCTGTGAAAGGAATTTCCTTTTGAGGAGAAATACCGTTTATCTTCTGTCATCTTATCAAGTATTGTCTGTTTAATATAATATTAATAACAATAGTGTATATACTGTGGTTTGGATATACTCGTGCCTAACGTACGAGATGAAATATGAGTTGATTTAGAAAGGATGGGATGGGAGACGAGGGCAGGGGGGGGGGGAGGGGGGGTAGTTTATGTGGAAATGAAGACAAAACATACATTACCACAACCAAAAACATTGTACAGCGTAAATGCAAGCACAGCCACACCTAAACATATATGAACACAATATTGCACTTGCAACGAACACATATACAGATGCACATAAAAGGCGAAAGGCACACAAGTGGACTAGATGACAGACAGATGCATATAGTGACACACAAACTGAAACAGACAGACAGAACACATAAACTGAAACAGACAGAACAAACATGAAAACAGAAATTGAGACTTTTTATCATTTCACACACACAGTACTAGCTACTTCTGAACTATAATGTGATTCACTTTGTATGTACTATATTTTTCATGTACTATATTTTTTATGTGGCGTATTTTTTGGAAATAAAATTTATTAAATTTGGAAGTTCACGTACATTAAATTTCAGTTCTAAATCATATCAATAGTGTGGCAGTCATTTACATGTTGAGAAAATATCTGGTACTACAAGTACTGATACATCTCCCATCTTGTAGCAGAAATTGTGGTCAGAAATTGTGGACACTTTGATTTAATGTGCAAGTACGATATCTTTTCAGCGCTTTTTTTTTTTTTTGACTAATTCAAAGGCCATTTTAATATTAAGCTCTGCTTACATATAATGTTAATATAAGAAACAGAACAACAAAGAAAAACATTACAAATATCACTGTGTACTGGAACTCAAATACTTGTATGGTTAATTGGTAGGATTTAATTTGGACATGCAAAGTTTGTGACTACTGACATCATGACATTTAATCCTGGATTTACACAACTGCCAAGCAATTCAACTAGCTCAGTAATCACAATTCAAGTAACATCATTCCCTAGAACCAAACAACAGAAAATACATGTATGTAACAATTGATATGCATAAATGATGTAATGGACTAACTGCGTTGCATCAGAAATCCATAGACTTCTAAAAGCAATAAGGTCTAACATTTGTCAAGAAACATATGTGTCATTTGTTTACCCAGAAATCATATAAGAATGTGTCAGGTTTTCAAAGAAAAGAGAGGTATGTTCATATATTTGTTGCCACCTGGTACTGTCACTACTGGTGAAGCAGCATCACAAACTGTAAGCACATCTCTGGATGGTAAAATTTAACAACTTCATTATAATATACTACATATACAGCAGAGTCTGGAACATGTATTAGCAAGCAGTGGCTATATCATAATGTAAAGTCAACTGAACAAATGGAACCAGTCTTTTGATGGATGCTATAACTGATCACACTAGTTTACAACATGATGGTGTTGATTTGTCCAAGTAAAATGTAAACTGTCATTATTTCTCTTGAGCGACTATGTCAAAACAATTGTGTACAATACCATCACCAAATGTGTCACACACCTTTGACACAAAGCCTCATATGCACACTTACATATGCAACATTTTATATGAATCTTAACCCACTGTGGAGACATACTCATTTTCAAAGTCAGCAACACAACTTGGGCAAATAATAAAAATAAAATTCAAGTAAAAATGAGCCAGGATAATCTACCGATAAAAACTATCACATGATATATTTGTTATGCTTTGCAAGAATTTATGAAAATGCATTTGAATTTGGAAAAAGGAACCATTCTCAACACTGATACATGGAGTAATAAAATCTAGTTGCTCTGCAACAAAACTGTCGTAACTAAAAAATTGAAACTTTTCAATTCTATTTTCTATGAAAGTGACACTACTTGAACCAAATCTCATTATAAAAGAGACAAACCATTTTTGCAACATGCTATAGTACCACGAGTCTATAATGCGGCAAATATGGCTTTGCATGGGCTAAAAAACACATTGGCAGTTCCAATCATCAGACCAAAAAGTGATGCGTCTAGTTACAACAGTTTACTTTGATTGTTTCAGTGAGTTATTTCTTTGTATGTTCTTGGTAAAAAACTGCAGTAAGCTTAAAAATTACAACTGAACAAGACTAACAACACTTTAACTAATGGCACACACTCTTCTAGTAAGCAAATGGCACAGAAATTTCATCACAAGATTCTCAAACTGCTAGACCTACACGCCATACTTTTGGCAGACATTGTCATGTTTCAACCTTGCAAAAAGCACAGACTATCAATATGCACATAACTGGATTTATTGAAAATGATATTTTTATTAAAAGATGATCTGTGCTTGTTGAACTGACTGCATATTGCTGACATGAGTCAATATTTCTTTGCTCGCGATGTAAACAAACCACATGTTCTACCACTTGGATAGACCTATGACAAAATAAAACTTACATTAATACCACATAATCATGATGAAGAGCTACCTGAATTACAAGTGGAATGTCCCAAAGAAAACATGATGGACTTTTCAAAGTCGAGCTGGGACAGTTTTCCAGCAGGGCAACAATTTGCCAAAGGGCTGGATGTGGACACTGTATCTTTTCGGATTAAGAGCAGAAGTAATTAACTGATTGATAAACATGGCAGTTGAAGTGAACTCTGAAATTTTAAAGATGTTTTATTCATTGACGATTCCCAGTATCCTATCTTTTGGCACTACTTCTTGGGGGGGAACTATCACAAACACAGACAAGAAAAAGTTAAATGAAATAATTAACAAAGCCAGTAAATTCATGAACATCAAACTATCATGCCTCGACGATATAGGGATATGTGAATTAAAAAAGTAAAAATTATAATCTCAGATGTGAAACATCCATTAAATCCTGAGCATATTTGATCAAACTTAAAATGCAGAAAGAGGCTTCTTCAAAGAAAGGACAGAAAGATATAAGAATTCTTTTGTACCATAGGATGTATACTGAAACCATCATCAATCAGAATTTTACAGAATTGAAAAAGGATGAATGTAAGCAACCGCACATTGTTCATGCGCATATAAGTATATTATCATGTATGTGAAACATGACATGGTGAAACCAGGCGCTTGTCAAACTGAGGCAGCCGGAGACATCACATGTTTTTCAAGAGTGAATGAATTTTTAAGGCAATTTTGTTTTCTTCATAGAACCCTTCTATATCATTCTAATAATGCATTTCAGAGCTAAACTTGCTGAAATAGATTGAGTAAAAGCCCAAAAATTGTAATTTAGTGGCATGGCCTAATAAGGATTAACAAAAGTGATTGGCCTTTGTCTCACTAAATTCAGCTGCAGAAACAGGTCACCCCCTTGTCTTTAATTGCCAATATCTCGACTTCTACTTAAGGTAGAACAAAACTTTCTTCACAAACAGAAAGGGAAATGAATAACATTCACAGTGATACTAATAACTCCACATGCTCAAAATTTGACGAGGGCCTGATTTCATCATGTGGCATCTCTCATGTATTAATTTATGTATATGGAGGTATGTTAATAAGTATTACGTACGTGCATATGTGTGTGCATGGATGTATGCATGTATGAATGTATACATGTATTTGTATGTTTGTATATATGTGTGTGTGTGTGCATGCATGCTTGTATGTGGGTGTTCTGTGTGCATGTATGTATGTACCTACATACGTATGTATATATGTTGTATTTTTTTATGTATGTATGTAGGTATGTATGTTATAATATTATGTCTATAAAATATTATTGTATTTGGAAAATAAAGAATTTCAAGAATTTCAATATGTATGTATGTATATATGCATATTGTCCCTGTAAGTCTCTAAATGCATAAGTCCGGAAAATTGGGTCATGATGTTTTTGGCTTTATTAAACTAGAATGAGTTTGTCCCACCTCCTCAATAAATATCAGATCCATGGAACAATGATAGTTACACTTTTTGTCACGTGATTTAAATACGCGATTCATGATTTCACTTTATTTTTTTTTGTCTCTCCTGTAAAATTGCACGTTTAGAGACTTACAGGGACGATATGTACATATGTATGTAAATACATGTATGCATAGAAAGAGTGTCTTATGTATGCTTGTGTTGTACTCTTCATATATTTTATTTAAATTTATCCTGCACTGGTCAAGATGTATTTCCTTGTGGATAAATTAAGTATTCATATTCATATTTCGTATGGCACAGCATTGCATTTTTATGGCCCAAGTGGGTCTACATCTACTTCAATAACAATAGATGGCGATGATTCTCACACAGTACCAGCTGTAAGTGTAAGTGCTTTACAATCTATTATTATCCCGATAAACCAAATGACGACACTCATGTGCCCTCTCAGTTTTCTGGCAAACATACAAGACAGTTGGTTGCTAATTACTCATTATAAATTCTATGATAAAAAATTTACTGCTTTATTTGTACCAACAGATTTCATATGCCTTGTGAAAGTGATACTAAGTTAATACAATTACAGCTTATACTACTCTGATTATGCATGGTAAACACAGGTATTCAGAAAATACAGACACAAAATAGGCACCTTAACTGAGTCAAGTCTAAAAAAAAAAAACAACGGAAAAAAATTAAAAAATCAGAATACAAAATCATATTTGAAGTTATGCTCATACACTTCTTTTAAACTCTGAGCATGAATTTTAAATTCTTTGGTGCAATGTGCATCCGTACTTGCTGACATATAATCATGTACATGAAGAGCACTCAATGTGAAACTGCAATTTCTCATGTTCTGATACAATGATTATCATTAAAGCAATCCAAAACAAATTGCCTGTTGGGCATGAAATGATGAATGTTCAAAACAGTTGCAACTGAATGAAAATATGAAAAGGAAAACAAAACAAAAAAAACATTTAACTGTACCAACAGCAATAGATATACAACATCACAGATCAGTCATTAGAACAAATCATTGAGGATTTAAAAAATCTGCCTATAACTTACAGATTTATTTGTCCTGGATAAATATAGAACTAGATTTTAAATCAAAATCATAGAAATCTACTTAACTTATAGATAAACTCCAGCACAATGGACAAATTAAACACACGCTCATAAATTCTTCATTTCCAAAACACATTATCAAGTGAATTACTACATAAAGACTTTATGTAGTAATTCACTTAGTAATTTTATGTGATTCACATGAACAATAACAAATTCATCATTCAAATCAATAAACTTGTAGTTAAATTATGGCAATCAATCACAATAACAATGTACATTATAACTGTAACATAAATCCAACTGGATGTATTCATGAGAAAGTGCTTTTCTTGAATGCTTGTGCTATCATTAATTTTTTCCACAAATCACAGATTCAATGAAATCTTGAAAACAAAAAAAAAGTGCTGTACACATCTAATGTTTACTAAAAGGAAAAAAAATATACAAAATGTTCAATTATGCAGTTTTCCACAGAGCATCCAATGGGCTCATGTTTTGTCTAGTTAAATAAATTGTTTATATCTTATTCCATTAACAAAACCACTGTAGTGTCAGATATGAAACAACTGTGGTGAACCACTCATGGAACTAGACTGACACTACTGCAACACTGAATAATATGCACATTTCAAGAATCTACCAACATGATAGAGGAAAAACTTACAATAAATGATTTTCAAGAAGACCGTGATTCTAAGATTTTTTTTTTTTTTAAATAAACTTTTTTTTTTTTTAAAATGAACTTGTAACATTACAAATGCATATATTCAATTTATTTAATTCACATTGCAATAAACAATACACTCCCATCAGCCCTCATTAACAGCATAAAAATTGACATTTTAAAATGCTGTCAATTCTGTTCAGGCACTTGATGATTGGTAGCTAATAACAACATATCTTACCTATTACTCTTGTTGCATTACACTGCATCCAGTTCAAAGACCCACTTTTCAAATGAAAGAAAATTTCACAACAGAACTCAATTCAGTGTTTCTAGTCATGTAAGTATCAACTGCATGATGTAAAATGAAAGCAGATCTCGTAACATGCTATCCAATGCCTAATCTGATTTAATGCTTTTTTTTCTATTGCCTTTTACAGTACTTCACGAATCAATAACGATGGTATTTTTATGATGACACAACTAGATCTATTAAATGAAAGAACAGCGTATATGTATACCAATGACCTCTATACAATTTCAGCATTTTTCATCACCCTGAGAATAAAGTAAAAGAATCACATATTGCTCTTTATGGTGTAAGATAATACAATATGCTCAGTCACAACTTGTCTGAATGCACAAAATTTAGGAATACTTTGGTAAATTTTGAGCTCTGATTTTAAAAGTTTGCTATGATTCACTATCCAGTGTCTACTACTTTGGTAACAAAGCCAGGACATACTGGCAAACTAAAATCTAATGCCATTATATCAAAGTCATTAATGTAAATACCTATGATAAACTTCTGGCATATTATCTAAAAGACCACGCTTTTGTAAAACTTCTTTACTAAATAGTTTAGCGTAGTATCTCTGGCCAGTGTCACATAAGCAGGTCACTACTGTATGTCCCGGTCCCATCTGTTTGGCAATCTCATATGCAGCAGAAACATTCAATCCAGTGGATGCTCCAACAAAAAGTCCTTCTTCATGAAGTAAACGAAATGTCATATTAACAGCATCAATGTCCATAACAACATGAGCATCATCAATGGGAGCATCCTTCATATTTTCAGTGACTCGACCTTGGCCAATTCCTTCTGTTATGGAATCACCTGGTGTCCTTTCGAGCTTACCATGTTTGAAAAAATTGTAAAGAACGCTGCCCTGAGGATCTGCCAAAACAACTTGTATTTTAGGATTCTTCTCTTTCAAATATGTTCCAACCCCTGAAAGAGTTCCACCAGTTCCAGTGCCAAATGTCACTGCATCAACTTTCCCTGCAGTTTCGTCCCAAATTTCTGGACCTGTTGTCTCAATATGTGCCTGTCTGTTGGCTCGATTGTCAAACTGATTTGTCCATACCGCATTTTCCAAACTTTCCGCAAACCTCCTGGCCTGGTGGTTATAATTATTTGGATCATCCCAGGGGCAAACAGGAACTGGTCTGACATCAGCGCCTAGTGTTTTCAGCATGTCAATCTTCTCTTGTGACTGGTTGTTAGGCATGTAAATGACACAGCGAAATCCCAGTGCCAAGCACATGTGTGCAAGACCAATACCTGTATTGCCTGCAGTTCCTTCCACGACAGTACCTCCTGGTCTGAGCTGTCCTTTTTTCAGGGCATCCTGGATCAAGAAAAATGCTGCTCTGTCTTTGACTGAACCGCCTCCATTGCACATTTCTGCTTTAGCAAGGATCTCGCATTTGGTTTCCTCACTGAGCTTAGTTAAACGTACTAGTGGGGTTCTCCCCACCATTCCAGCCAAGCCATTCCTAATGATGTCCTTTGAATACTGTCTCCTCTGGTTGGAAGCAACAAGAGCAGCAGATTTTCTGAAGTTACTTAACATCACTTCAGCTTCAATATAAATTAAAGAAAAATTGTGTGGATCACTTGGATCATTCAACGATTTGCATTGTCATCTGCTTGATACGTGACATGTGCCAGATCCAGATCTTGAACTAGAACGAAAGAACACAGAATTTGCTGGCCTTGAACTTTGACACTTAAGACCTGACAGTTGCCCCTGTGAAACTTGTGATTTTAATAAACCTAATGAATTGCCAGATTATACAGAAATAAATAGATTACCCGGCGGTTTTTATAACGTCTATTGGTCTTTCTTCTTGTTTCATCAAGCGATAAAAATTAAAAAATTAAAAATAAATAAATGTTAGACCCTAATTATCTGGACCATTATTGCAATATTAGACCCAAAAGATCTACCGGGAATTTCCGTTTTGTCAGTCGCATTGTCTGCTAGATCATCGCCAACAGTTCTGTTTTTGTTCTGTGAGTAAACAGTTACACAGAGTTAGATCTTGAGTCTAATTTGCTGGATTTTACACTCACTCTGGACATGTTGTTTTGATCAGTATACAGAGCTAGTATATTGATAGATGTTTTCATAGTGATTTCATAATTGAAAAAAGCTGGAGTCTAGATCTCGATCTATATCTAGAAGTTCTAGACCCACACTGGGCCACACGTAGAAATACTTGCACGTTTACCTCTAGATTTAGATTTGGATTTCTTTTGCTTCTTACTTTTAACACTGCACATTATTCATCTTGACCTAATCTTCTTTCCAGACTGACTTCAGCAACTTAGACTAAGCCCATAAATCCGTTCCACTTCCAGTATGGTGTATTTGGACTACAATGCCACCACACCTTTAGCACCAGAGGTGATTAAAACCATCACAGAATCTTTAACAGATGCCTGGGGAAATCCATCCAGCACACATGAAGCAGGTAGCACAAACTGTCAGGCATTCATACTACTTTGCAGTATTATACATGTTGCTTTACAGACACATGACCAGTTAGTCTCCTATGTATATTGGGATACAGATGCTATTTTTAGATCACGGCTACCTCCGGTGGCGCGAAAACCAGTTCAGTCAGATGGTCATTGTTTGAGTTCAGTCATGGCGAAAGGATGTGTTTTCGCCACCCTCAAAGAATTTGAGATCTGAATTAAACTTGTATAGCACTGAAATCACTTAGATCTAAATAATGGCAGCACTTCTTGAGGTCCATTGCACCTAAACAATAAAATCCTTATTTTTTATATTTTTTTTTTTTTACATTGTAGATGTATGATAAATTTAGATCTAGAGTCGGTGCGTTGTTAAAGGGGTGTTCGCGCTATTCAGCATGCATCATGTCAAATTCAGTTTGAAGCAAGATCGGCCGATTGTAGCCTTATTGTTTAATGTCCAGAATGGAATGGATAGTCTTGGTTCAAATTAGTGTAATTTGACATGATATGAATATCAAGTAATGCGAACATTTTCCTTATTCACTGATCCTCCGGTCCTCTAGATACAAAGCTTGTATATGTAATAATCTTTTTTTAAAAAAGGGGGGCCGGGAGCATTTCAGTGTTCTGTGGGCTGGTGTTCAACTTTTATTTTCCAAAATTTATTTTAGAAGAAAGAGAAAATCTGTGACGAAATGTAAAAAAAAAAAAAAAAAAAATCATGCATGTGTCATATGGCACACCAGACATTTTCAGTGCAATTTATTAACGAAGTGGCTAGCCGGACTTATTGACAACACCTGTCGTTTTGGATTATGTACTATAATGTTGATTTTTACCAGAAGCGAACAGTTGTCCGTGGCTGAATGGATAAGTGACCAGACTGATATTCCGATTGAGCCCTGGTTCAAACCTCAGCCATGCCATTTTGTTTGTTTTTTCAGTAATAAAAATGTAGTGTAAGTGTATTGGACATAGTTCTTTTGTTTATATTATGGACAATTTTGAGGGATTAATTTCTGTTCCATGTAACGTGTGTGTGCTTGTGTCTTCTTGACAGAACGTTTGCATTTTTCTGTCTTTTTTTTTTTAGGGTGTAGTTAAAGGAGATGTATTGTCATGTAGAATGGAGTGGTCTGGATCTAGATCTAGACCTCATTCATTGTTTCAAATATTAAAAAAAAAAAAAGATTGTCAAGCTTGATGATAAAATTAGACCATCATTTACTGATTAGCATATCTTTAGCTAAAAGTGCTTAAAGCTGCACGCATATGCCTCCCACCCCCTCCCAAAGGAACATGACGCAGACATAGAACTTCACGACTACATTTCAATGACACGGACTGAATAGACTTCGAGACTGTACAGGTTTAAGTCCGGCTAGCCTTGGCCATTTATTAATTGAACATGAATACAGTTTATCATAGAATTAAAATCACAAGGATAAACGCTTAAAAAATGAATATAAGAATTTCAATATAACTTAATCCACAATATTATTTAAATGCAAAGATATTCCTCAAACGCTGTTCAAGGAAAGGGGACACGAGTAATAAGTCTTAAAGTACATGTATTCCAATTAAGATTTCAGCATAGTACTCTGCATTTTTTTTCTTCATCTGAATAAATAAAACCCAAGAGTTTTAGTTATTTATATGTACATAAAGTTCTGTTTTTTTTTTTAACCCCAGCACAGTACATCTTGTATCAAATGAGCTCGGACTCAATGACACATCTGATCCAGTCATTCCAACAAGATAAATACACATGTATAACTAAAAATCCCCATTTATTTCTCTTTCTTAGTCTCATTTAAAATACCTGGGATGAGCTGAATGCAAAAGTACACAACTGCATTTCCAATGAGATCTAAAACTAGCCCTTAAGTTTAAGTCTACAACCATACACTGATGACTGTCGAGCGAGAACAAATGCTGTATGTCTCTTTAATGCTTCGACATGTACTTCTAGAGCCCTTTAACCTTTTTTTACAAGAGTCACTCACTGATATATTGCCCCTGTATAAGGAAAAAACTTGGAATGTTACTTCAGCTATACTGTATTTTTTATAATTTGGGTACAATGCTTTTGAATAATCAAATAATAACTACTAGACATTTAGCCTGTTTTGTTGCAAACAAAGGCCCACTGAAAACATCAAAGCTACTCTTCTTCTTGCGCCTCTCCAAGAGAGATGTGACTGTTGATGATGGTCAGATGCATTGCCTGGGATTGTATCATGATGGTCCAGGGCCTACTGTTCACTGTTATGATGCCAAATGGGAGGACTTTGGTTTTATTTTGTGTCTTCCAAATAGGCTGTCACAGATTATCATATGAAATTTCAGACTGATTTCATGTGTGTAAGCTTATTTGTGTTTCAATCACACACACAAAAAATAGTCTGTGTATGTGTATGTGTGTGTGTGTGTGTGTGTGTGTGTGTGTGTGGTGTGGTGGTGGTGGTGGAAAAAATATTGTGAGTTATTTCTGTTTGGTACTAGAAGTATGATGAGATGAAGATACGTATCTCATTTTTTACAATTACTGAAATTTGGATTTTTTTTTTTTTTTTTAAATTGTTATTCTTACATGTTCATGTATTATTCTTGTTTGTCACTTTGAAAATTAGTGAAAACTGACCTTTGAAAAACACACAATCGATAAATGGATTTTAAAATTTTTTAAATACCACTTCACAACTTCACAACAATCTACAACATTGCCTCAAACTGTTATTAACTAGTTAATATTAAATTTTCTGGCTGCTTCATATTTGTAGTATTCCCACAAGCCTACATCAGTTCAACATCAACGGGCCTGTCAGTGTTTAAAAATAAAATTTAAAACATTTCATATATCATAGACAGGTCTGTTAATAGCAGATAGCAGAGTGACAAAATGAGAGTTGTAGGTGTAGGTTGTGAAATAATGTGCATCACTTACTCCGGTCCAGTAGGAAGGCATTCATTTACTTAAGCTATTTAGCCATAGAATACTGTGAGAAAGATATCATATCAATTTAGCAAAAGCAAATAAACAAACAAACAAAAGAGAGAGAGAGAAAAGAACAGTCTCCCATGCTACTTGAAAGCTGAAAGGATGGAGATATGTTCAGAGTGGTCAAAGATATCGAGAGACATTATTTAAAAGGCTTTCTACAACAAAACCATTGAAATACAGATATACAGCTTGATTTTTACGATAAACACATATGTGTGGTATTAATACTAAACTAATTTAGGCCTGCATGATTTCTGACAACAAGTAGATCTAATGAATAGCCTTCTATTTCTATTTACCATTTTGCGTGTCTGAATATAACTAGTTGAATATTTGGACACGTGTCCCTATAACTCTAATCGAAGCATTGGGACACGTGTCCCTATATTGCCAGCCTAAACTTTTAGCCACATTCCTGGTTGTACCTGTAGTGTAAGATGTCTTAGTTTCAATTGAAATAAAAAATTGTTGATATTTCACTGATTAAACTAATATTTAGGTCTTGAAATAGATGGATGTGTTTGGGTGGGCGAAATAGTACACACGGCAAAATAGTACCAACCTACTCTACAAATTAGATCTAGATTTCTCTGTTTAGTTTAAGGACACATAAATTCATATTTGCCCTTGAAACTGCTCATGTTTGCGGTTAGATGAATAATATATAAAGCTTGTCAAACAAATACAACAATACAACATTCATAAATTTCAATACACATGAGCATCAAATGCAGAAAATACATCTTTTAGATGTGGAGTGTTTTCCACCATATATCATATGCAAAAATATAGCAACTGGATGATACCAGACTACATATACTGTACAAATGAAATTGATATGAAGTAGCTAGGGACATAAAGTATCTGGTTTTGACAAGTATTCAACCCCAAAATAAAACAGGTGACAAATGGATAGTGGTGCATATGCAGCGGTTTGGATTTAAAGGAACTTTACGTTTATTATTTTGCTTTGTATTTCTTGCTGTCTGTTAAAAAGGATGATATTCTAATGGCAGTGTGAGTATCAGAGATGTATAACTTACTATAACCCCATTCATTATGTAGATAGCTAAGATGACACTTTGTATATCCTCAAATTAAGACATGAAAGTCTAAATATTTTTTAACTTTTTTATTTTTTTTTGGCAGGGCTAAAGGCCAGAGATGTTATTGTCACAGCCAGAAAGCATGTAGCTCACATGATTGGTGCAAAGGCATCAGGTAGTGTATGTGTGACTAACAATATAAATATCTCAAACGTACAAAGTGTAAGAGGGTTTTGCAAACCAGGCCATATTTTTGTAGGCAGCAGTTTTCACCATTCGCTTAGAAGAGCCACTGTCATGAATTGTGTTTGTCTTTTTTTTCTTAGTATTAATTTCTTTTTTTTTTTTACTTGAAAACAGATGAATTGTTGTTCTTTCTCAAATGTAGGTAGAAGTGTTTCAATTTAAGGCACCAAACCAATGTAAATTCTCTTCACAGACATTATCTTCACATCTGGAGGAACTGAGGTAAGGCAAAGAAAGGGACAAGTTTGTTTAACATATGCTGTCGATATTAAATAACAAGGTTATTATAGAATGGGTCCTTTATTATCAAAGAGAATTTTTCAGTGTTCTCACAATGCCTTATGAACAGGTGCATTTCTAGATAACTAATGATATCAACAGAGATGGTACTTAAGAATTCCTGTAAACTGATACTTTTTCACTTTTCAATCTCCTGAGGGTGGTAAATTGTATATGATGTAGGTATTATTACACTTCTTGATATGAAGAGTTATCTTTATAAGATTTTTATGTATAGGATTCAGATTATGTTTTCATAAGTTTTATTCTCAGGAAGTGTTATGATGGATGATGATGTTTCATTCCACACTATTAGTTCTACCGAAACAATTAGAATGCTAACGGTACTAACAAAGTGCTTTACATCCACCCAAGGGCAATAACTGGATTTTGCAAACAGCTTTGGAACATTTCTACAAGTCCCGGAGTGATTACAGGAACAGGGGAGATTATGACAGAAAAGATTTGCCACCTCCACATTTTATCACCACTAATATTGAACATGACTCTATTAAACTTGTGCTGGAGGCTTTTCAAAACAAACAAATTGCTGGTAAATATGTCATAGGGTTGTATTTTTCATTTTGATTTATGAAATGGCATCTAGTGTTTTGTAAACCAAATGAGATATCATCATTTCTTGTTTGTTTTCATTTTCTGCTCCAAAAGTGGAATTAAATTAATTTTTACAAATAAAATGAAATCGATAGATGTTGTGTGAAAGGGAAATTGTTTTGAGCCTCTCTCTGTTTAGATACTAGTATTTTTCCTTTTAAATATTGAAAGATAGAAATGCGCAAAGTACCAGTTTTGTTCAATTTTCAAATGAGCAATTTTATAATGTATGTTATTCGAAAGGATGAGCATATTTTATTATCTTTTCTCTTTTGGTTTTACCAGAGGTGACTTTTGTGCCTGTTCAACATGACACAGGGTGTGTTGCTGTCAGTGATGTCGTTGCTGCCATTCGGCCCTCTACCATCATGATCACTGTCATGTTAGCAAATAATGAAACTGGTGTCATTCAGGTTAGTAGAGGCCCCTATAAACAGGCCAAGTAACCCAATTCATTGAAGGCTGGCCATAAATAGTCACCTTGGAATTCAGTTGTTGTAACCGCAACAATTTTGTGGTGCAGATTGGCGAATTTGATTCTAGCACAATGAAATTTCGGTGAGCACAGCTTAGATCGGATGGCCCGTGTTGAACTCTGCGGGCACAGTACTCCCAGATTAGGCAGCCGATTCTTAATTTGGCTACTTTTGTAAATGTTTATTATTTTTTGCATTATGTTTGAATTTAATGAATGTTTTAACGTCATTGATTTTTGTTTTATTAATTACTGTCTCGTGTTTGCCTTTATGTTTCATAGGATTAAATTATTAAAAGTTGACGATGTTGTTACTGATTCCAGCACGATAATGTTTTAAATGTCGATGTAAACAGTCAGCCGTCGGTGATTATCGGAACTTTGGCCTGGTTATAAGAACATACTCATCTTAGTAATGGCTGCTGTGTAAGGGATCGGAAAAGATGTGCCCAGGAAGTGGTGAGATTAATTCAAAGACATCATGCGATTTTATTGCAATTTTTAAAGATTGAGCCATATTTTTTGTTTCTTTTTATATTCTTATGTAAAATTTTGTTATTAAATTTAAGATTCAGGCATAAGGTTTTAATGTGCTTTATCATAATGCTGCCCATTGTGTTATTTTTATGGTAGTTTTTCCAGAAATTTTTTCTCTTTACTACAGACGCAACAAAGGGCAGTCTTACTGCAATTGATCTTCTGCCTTGTATATCGTATTTAGGAAGAAAAAACAGCAAGATTGTTTAGGGAAATAATTCCTAAGAATACCAAAATAGAGGCATAAAACTATGATGTGAAAAAACTTTCAATTTTAATCCTCCAGAATTCAGTTTTGCAAATGTCTTCACTATCACAGACAGAAAACTAAATGCATTTTACAATACTTTTTTGCATTAAGTCCTCCAACAAAGCTTGGAGACTGATTTCAGAACCTATACTTCTTTGCTTAATGATGTTTTTAAAGCAGTTATAGGTTATTGACAATATTGAAAATAGTCTGGGAGATCCAGATTTGATAATGTTTCCTGGTTTTCTTAGACTTCAGTGAGTTGAGCAGTCACAGTTTGGTACTTCACAAACTTTTTTGCATTTGTTCATATCATTTCTAGCCGGTCTCTGAGATATGCCACAAAGTGAGATCGTTGCAGAAAGGGGCTGACAGCACAGGGAGAATCTTACTGCATACAGATGCTGCCCAGGCTCTCGGGAAAATTCCAGTCAATGTTGAGGATTTAGGAGTTGATTACCTGACCATTGTAGGACACAAGGTGCATATAATTGGTTTTGATAACTAGTTAAACCATTCAAGAAGTGAACATTAGTTTTGCAGTTATGATAAATGTACATTTTGATTAAGAGCAATCATGGCAAAACAATTTTTCAGTAGTCCTAGATATATATCTACATGTAATTTCTCTAGCACATTGTATTCAACTGTGGAATCAGTCCACTTATGTCTACTTGTCAGCATTCAAAACCAGCCATTTTTTTTCATAAATTAATTAAAAGCCAAAAGACATATTTTACAGTTAGGCCATGATCAGACTTTTCATCAAGGTAAGTTGGTTATCTTCCTTCCAGGTTAGCTTAGATTTTTATTGGGTCACACCAACTGTTGCCAAAACTATTGAGTGGTCACTTCAGATGTAACAAAAAAGAACATATTGATTGAATGTTTAATTGATCAGCAGTTAAATCTGACCAAGATAGTTATACTGCTCGTCATCTGTTGCTCATCACACAAAATAGATTCAATCATGAAAGGCATTGCAGGAGCAGGCAAGGACAGTCAGTCTAAGTAATTGCGATTGCGGCACTAAGGCAGAATACAGATTTCCTCAACTGAAAAGAGCCATAATTGTAATATAGCAGTTGTGCAGCGAAAGATTATTTAAGCATTGATTATGGAAATCTCTGATAATGGATGCATCTAGAAATGGTAGGCTGCTTTTCTGACTTCAAAATATTTTATTAGTGCCATGGAGCTTCATCATTATTGCAGGGGTTTCTGTGTTGGGCAGGAGTTTTATTTTGTAGATGGAGGAATGAGTTATTGAAAGTTTTGTTTTATTCTGTAACAACGAAGCTCTGTACAACATGCTAATACATCTTCTGTCTCTCTTTCCTTGATGCAATGTTGTTCAGTTGTTTCTGAATTTTCCAGTGTGTATTTTTCTCATGGACAAAAAAGGACATACAGTGAAACTCTGATAACACGGCCACCCTTGGGACCAAACTTGAAAGATCATGTTAACAGAGTGAGCATGTTATCAGGGATCAACTATTTTTCAGAAACATGAAAAAAAGGCTTAGGAATACATCTGACGTAAAACAGAACGTATATTTATTATACATGTACTTATAAAAAGGGTCAATGTATTAAGCATACTTATTAGGAGGGATTTTTTTTTTTTGCCCTTCCATTGGAATTTAAAGTTTGAAAAGTTTTTAAAACATGGTAAGTGAAACATGGTGCATGGTGAGATAGGACAGGTGGTAATGCATGATGTATGGTGATTCGAGTTGAAACACTGGTCGCTGGTGTGTTGTAGTGTGGGCGTGTAGGCCTATGATGCAGTGCACCACAGTCACCATTGAAATTGAAGACAGAGGAACGAGAGGTGGGTTCAAGTGAGGCCTAGGTTAACATAATATAATGACACTGATCACACCTGTGCATGAAAGGGGGTAAGAAGAGTGGACCGACACTAGGCTCAGTCATAGTACTAGCACTAGCAAGCCTACTGGCAGCAACAATGCACGGGTTAGTGAGAAGTGGGCTTTTCAATGTTTTCATAGAACGTGGCTAGCACGGATGACTGAGAACAGTTACTGTCGAAATGAACTGAACGTGCTATGCCGGTTGAATATGCAAACACGAGCGTGTTATTGAAAATAAATTAGTGTGTTTAAAGAAGGGTTGAAACCGGACTTCATGAGGAGGTTCTGTTAAACGGGAGATTGTGTTTAGCCATGATCATGCTAGCAGGGTTCCACTGTATTTCATATGGCTGTGATCTGAGAAAAAAATGGGCTGCCTTTTCACCCACTTGCTACACTGTTTGCCATTTTGGCATTTTTTTGCTTTTTTTTTTTTATTTTTTGGCAATTTTGCATATCTTAATAATGGAAATCAATCAAAATTCTTTGTTGATTTTTTAGATTTTTTTTAATTTGGCGAACTTTTCTTGCTTGGCACAAAACAAAGTAAACAAGTTTTGTGTCGATACCATGTCGATGTCCCAAAGTTGAAGATCACATGTGCTTTGCTTACTTCTTTTATGTATCCCTAGGCTGGGCCGAGACAAATGGGAAAGCTGTAGTCAAGTATATGTTCTAGCCTCAGGCTAGTTGTTAACCCTGTTATCCCCTGTATCACCATGACGTACCTATTACGTCATGAAAGTAAATAAGTTGCACTGCCATGACGTACCAAGTAATATGGATATAAATCTCCACTTCCTCTTGTGGTTTCTTTACTGCTGCAATACAGTCAACCTCTACATACAGTTAAAGTCAGAATGTAAACATTCATCTAGCAGATGTCTACGATCATAGCAGAATATCTGGAAAACGCTGTTCTGTATCCCTTTTCTTAAATCTAAGTACATGTATGGGTATTTTGCCAGGTGAAGAGGCTGAAGGTGACGAATATGATGATTCTGGTTCAGAATAAGTGAGTGAGCCAGAGCCAGACTCTGAGACATCAAGATCAAGTACTAATGATGATCAACCTGGCCCCTTGTCCTCAACAGATAAACATTTAGAACTGCATCTAGGCCCACTGCTATGGTAGTAATAGAAGTATTTGACAGGCCTTTCATGTTCTTAGCATAGAGACTATCTCGGCCTTTATTGGTAACTATGTCGGGCCGCGGCAAAGTTGATAGCATCTCTGGGTGTTTTCAAACACTCACAACCCACATGCCCGTAGGACACCTGTAAAAGCAAATGCCAAAATGAAAATATGGGCTCAGTGCCTTTAGTATTTAATTTAATTGTTTCTTTTTGTTTGCCTTCCTCTAGATGAGAGCATGGAAAAAAGAAAAGAAAAAATAAATTAAGATTTATGAACATAGATACTTGAAATGGGGGACTGTTACCGCGCAGGGAGCGGTGGGAGGAGAAGTGGCTTTTCTTCCCACTGCTGTGTAGTTCATGGCACAGACAAATACACATTCATTCCAATTATCAAAAGGCGAATTATTGGGTCTTACTCTGGGTTATACCCCTGCCCAATCATGTTATGTCATGTTCGGAGATGCAGGCTCAGGAGAAAAAAATATAATAAGAGTACTCAGACAAAACATGCGGGGTCTCTGGCATATCTTTCCCCTAGGTGAGCTCCGCTCGGGTCTTACGGTTACTCCAGCCCTTCGCACTCGCATGTAAAGCAAATAACAGATTTGGTCTGAGGGTCACATCCAGTGTTCACCGCCGGGAAGACACGGGGTGGGATGGCTTTCCCCTCACCACGATCCCTTGTGACTCAGCTTTGCTGGTATTTCACTCAGGTTCAGACTGGAAAAAATGACAGTTGATTATAAACAAAAATCTCCTGGCCTGCTACTGCTCTCACCGGTCACTATATGCATCACTACCTACTGCTATGGAGAGGGACTATAGTACTTTTATAGTAGAAGGCGAAAGAGAGGAGGGCTTCCAGCAAAGAAATTAAGTCTAGGCCTGCCTCACACATAGCCAGTATGAAGGCCTAGTGCACTGATGCAATGGCTGTCCAACCAAGTCAAAATCAGTGTTGTATTGGGGAGTGAAAACTTGGTCGCAACTAAGGAGTTTATTGTGATTGCTGCATGATTTACCCTTTCTTTGACGCATGGCTTATATCTTGTAGGTAGGACTGAGGTATGGAATTTAGACCTAATTGTTAGTTCTAGATTTAGTGACAGATGCTGTCAACAGTTGAAAGATATTTAGGATCTGGATCTATTTCTAATTGAAATGGATCACTTCATCAGCACACCAAAACAAAGTTCTAAAAGTGGACTGACCGTCACAAAATGCCAGCAACATGCTCAATATGAAGAGTGGATGCATGTCTTGGGAAGCAAATTATCTTGCGCTCCTTACAATTTGGTATTAAATCAATAAAGAAAATTTGTGCTTGATGCACATAAAGATACTGCAAATTATATGGCCAATTTGAAATGCTCATTTGATGATCCAGCAGAACATAATTTGAACCAGTGTAATGTGAATGTTAAATACAATTTTCAGAGCCTATGTTTGAGAACAAATACCTCCTTTTTCTGTTTTTAATCATTATATAGTATACCATTGTTTGCAAACTCATGTGGCTGGCTGAATAGACTTTACTAAGGCTCATGAGACTTGAAAGTTAAATTATTTGGCTTTTGCACATGTGTGGTGGTTTGGCAACTTTATTCATGTGACCTTTGATAAATGCAGTGACATCGCTGTTTTGCCCTGTTTGTCTTGTGTTGGTCATGTTCGTACATGTCACATGTATTATAATTATGGAGTGAGTATCAGGAAATTGTCCATTTCAATAGTGCCCTTTGTTTTTTAAGCGTTTAGATTGATTATTGATCCTGTTATCTGTAATTAGATCTATGTTAATATATGCTCTCTAATGAGCTGTGCAGACTATTATCAGAAAACTTAATAAAAAATCTGTTGTAATTCGTGAGTTGCATTTTTTCAGCATTTTTTTTTTTTTTTTGCCTTTTTGGCATTTTTTGCACATTTCTTTTTTTTTTTCATTTTTTGTGGCAGTTTATTGGGCTTTGAAAATGGCATTATTCTCGGATCATAGATATGGTTCATCACACATATTGTTCATTTTAGGGCATCAGGGTAGACCTGACTTCATGTGCAATTGCCCTGGTTTATCATGGGGCAAGGATAAAAAAAATACTCATATAGCTTGAGTGGTTTTACATGGTTTGTTCATGATTACTGCCAATGTACTGTTATTCTTAAACAAAAGGCATATGAGAGGAGAAATTATTCATTATTACTTTCTAAATTTACAGAGAATCACTCATCTGCTCTTTTTTTTCAGTTTTATGCTCCCAGAATTGGCGCAATTTTTGCCAGAAATCCAGAGAAAGACACACCGTTGTATCCCATGTTGTTTGGTGGAGGACAGGAGCGAAATCTGAGACCAGGGTAAGTGTGAAAGCTGTTCTGGTGTCTGCCAGTCTGCACCGCCAGCATCAGTACCAGCATCCAGCAGTACCGTACTTCATGATTTATGCTCATGAGAAATAAAAGTTACTCATAACAGGGTTACTTATTTTAAAGAAGAGTGTCAAATATTGAGTAGTTTGGGACGACTGTTACAATACCATCTGAACTGCCATTTGTGAGTGCGTTAGTGTGATAAAGTTAAACTTCCCCTGTCTCACTAAAGACAGCTTTGCTTCCCTCAAAGTTTCGCAATATAGGAGGAAGGACAAAATAGAACAACAAATAAACATATTAATTTATTATTTTTCCAATTTGGCAAAACATATCTTTGACTCGTGATACCCAATATTAAATTTAATAAATCATTTTTTCAGCCAGCTAAATTACTTCCCTCTCCCAAGGACAAGGGATGTAAGACAGATATTACAAAGAAGGAAAAAAATCATTTGAACGTCGGTTATTTGAAACAAGCAAGGGAAAAAACTATAAAAAGTTAATATGATGAAAAAAAACAATTCTATCATATGTGAGTTTTTCAGAATTTTCTATGGCCAATGTGTCATTTATTTAACAAGAGAAAAAGTGTGTTTTTTTTCTTTACAATACTCCAGTTCTTGTACCTGGCAGAGGAAAGTAATGCAACTGATGGTCAAAATGGCTCATTGCATTTTTAAATCATATTTTTAAGTCTCTCCATCGCAGGCATCAGATATTATGCAAGTGCATGTTGGTTTATTGAATCCCACATATTTTATAAGATGCTGACCAGGCATAAAGGGTAGATCTATTCATAATTTTAACATGTCTTGTTTGTGCATTCATGTTCACACTGTTGGTTAGTCATATTAATAAAGTGTATTGCATGATAAAAAGGGTACAATTATTCCATGGATACCATATCCTTCATACCTGAATATGCATGCTGTCAACACATTCAGTTCCTCCTTACACTGGTTTCATTTTTTTCTCTTTGTCTTATCTTTCAGGACAGAAAATACACCCATGATTGCAGGTTTAGGCAGGGTAAGGAAACTAGGCTGGTCATATTAGAATTCATTATTTTATAAATTCTGACTATAGTAAAGTCTTGATACAGTAATGAGGAAGTAAAGTTGGTCAAGTTGGAAGTCAGTACCTCGAGAAATTCAAAAGAGGGTCATTTATCGGTAAATTATTCTTTGGTCTGAACATTTGTAGATACCAAACTTAGTGATTCTTCTTATTGCATAATTATTTGACATTATATTTGGAGTAATTGTTCCTTGTAAAAAAAGATAAGGTGTCGAGAGAATTTTGCATATTTGCATAACATTTTACCCAGTAATCTCTATGGTATGGGTCCATCCACTGGTTGAAACAGATCAAAATGCAGCACAGACTTGATCTACACTAGTTACTTCTTACTTTTCATTTGCTTGGCCAAATTATACTTTCCAAATTCCAATCATTATTGGACCTTGTCCTGAACACTTCTTTTTTTTTTTCAGACAGTTGTGAGTTTTATTTGTGAATTTTTTGATTTTTTTTCATAACTATGTCATTATTTTTACCACATCAATTTATATTTAATAATCTTGAATGCAATGTTTGTCCATGTATATTTTGTAACTGTCAGGCTGCAGAACTAGTATGTGACAACCTGGATAAGTATCAGTCCCATATGGCTGATGTACGAGACTACTTGGAAGGAAGACTGCAAGTAAAGCTTCTCTCACAATCTATCTCTGTTATCTTTCTGTTACGATTTTCATTAAGGTTTTTTTAGAAATGAAGGCTTTTCATTATTTTCAATAAAGTTGCGTAAACAAAATTCAATCTATTAGTGCTAGAGAAAGCAAGATTATGGATGAACTGTGTAATCTGATAATGGTGCCATACTCAAATCTGTAAATTTGTTGAACAAATTTATCCTCAATTTCATTATGTTGTATGACTGGATGAACAGAGTCTGATATTAAATTTCAAGATGTTGACATTGAAAGTTAATTCATGTGACTCTGACCAGTGAAATCCAAGTTTCTCAACTAAACTCCTTTCGCATCTGACTCATTTCACTTGTTTCTTGTTTATGCGACCTATTTTGTGTTCCAAGTGAAAAATAGTAAAATTGAAATCTGGGTCATATTGCTGCCATGTCTTTTGCGCCTATTTTTTAGTTGGTGAATTTGGGAGAAAAAATATGAAAAGATTTGCAAAATTGTCAGGATTCTTGGATTTTTTTCTTCTCAGAAATGTTTTGGAGACTCGGTCACTTTCAATGGCAAATTCTCTACAAGCCAGCGGCTGCCTAACACCTGCAATGTGTCTTTTACCAAGACTGAACTGAAAGGTCAGGATAAAATCTACAAATGTAATATATATTGAATATGATGGCAAGAATTATCGCCTGTTTCACAGTATTTATACATGTTTCAGTACAGCATCTGGATGTAATTATAGAAACACATGGGTTTGTGGGGCACACAGAGGGATGTGATTTATTCTTAAGGATACTGTGCAGCTAAGTATGTGGTTTTGTTATGAGGACTATGTACAGTTAGCCTTGCACTTTGCTCACAAGGGCAATGTATTGTGGAGTCAGTCACAAGAACAGGCAATAGTTACTCATGTGTATTCTGAGGGAGGGGAGGAAGGGGAAGAGTGGTGATTTGGTTAGATCACTCCCAGTGTACATACAGTGTTTAGCCATGTGGTCTGGAGATTGAAAGATGCAGTGTTGTCTCCTGGAAAATGAACATTTAGTTGTGAAGTTTGTCATACGTCAGAGAGGGTGGCGTGAGAAGTTGAACGCCTCTGAAAAACTTATGCAGTCAATTCAAGCCCCTTCACTGCTACACCAGTTTTGCAGCTCTATGCTAAGCATCAGGGATGCGGTCAGTCTCAACACCGCTAACTTCCTCCTGCACTCAGCCCCACCCATTGTGAGCAAGCCAACCAGCAACCGTCATGTACTATCCCACAAGCAATCACAAGCGTCGTTATTCAAGGTTACTAATTGTTACATTAAAAAACAAGGAGATTATAACGCCTGATTTGGGCTTTCTGCCAGTCAGCAGCTTTCAGCATCTGTCAAAAGATTTTGGGTGAAGATGAGAAATGAATGCCAGCAGTCAGCGCATTGGATCAGAAGGGAAAAGGGGATGGAAAAGGGAGCTGACCATGAATGTACCATGTATGTTCTTACACACATGAGAGACCATTTTTTTGGACATACCTCATATCGAGGGTATAAAGCCAGATTGTCATATCTACAAAAATGCTGTTTTGAGATAAACATGTTTGAAGTTTTGA